>SNQJ01S0009903.1:117283-152247 GCA_010110895.2 Picea sitchensis | reverse complement strand
AACCACTATCATAGAGTTTTAATAAGGAGACACTCCAAAGTGATCTGACTGTCACGGTGTTCAGGACTTATATAACAATAACCTGCAAGGATACACTCCAAAGTGATTTGATTGTCTTTCTAGTGTATATAATCTGCAATGCAACCACTCACAATTGCACCAACCATGGCAGCTATAGTCAATAGGGAGCCAGTCACATAAAAGAGTTAAAATATGATTTTAGGCACAAGTGCATTGAATTAGTAGTATATTTATATCTGAGAAGATTTGAAAAAATGTCCAATAAGTACCTAGTATAACAAGGTTGCATGGCAACGCAGTCCCTGCCGAGTTAGTCGAAAAATACATGTTGAACAATGAAACTTAGTATAACTAAATGTAGAAGTACAATGAAAGTACATAACACATATGCCATACCTTTGATATTTTGTAAAAACAATGGAAGTACAACGGATATTAAAGGAATATTTGAATTTATATAAAGTATATTTAACATTGTGAAGAAGATAAAAGAATAAACTATATTTTTTTATGCTAGTGAATGAAAAAACATGAAAATAATAAGAGCAAGTAATTTTGAATTGTAAATATTTCAACATAAAGTAATTTTGTTTTGGAGTGAATGAAATCCATGAGAATATTCGATTAAATAAAGTAAGATTAAATACGGTGATGAGGCTTTCAGGTTGCTTCAATATCCGTCCAACTCTTCGCCATATCAATACCACCGTAGCACGCAATTGACCAGAATGAAGGGACGACTCGTACCGCGCCCGCCGTCTCAGACTTGAATTGACATTACTTTGAAGTTGAAGGAGATAAAGTTGCGTATCAGTCAAGAAGAGGCCGGCGATATTCTATATTTATGATTAGTTGATACCAATTGTAGCAGACGGATAAAACTGACCCGGATAATTTCATTTTTGTCAGACAAGATTTTCCAGACATTTGAGATATCTGAATAAAGGTCCGACGGCCGGTCTTGCCCAATGAAATCACCGGTTAGAGATGCATGGTTCATGAGTCTCGAAATTAACAATGCATGGAAAGACGTGAAGGCAGCAATAAGACTTAAACTTATGAACCAATAAAACTGTGACAAATATATATATATTTTTATTTTAAAATATATTAATATAGGTTTCCTAAGCTAAACATTATAATTTCTAAAAAATTTGAAAGTCAAACTTAAACTAATAGGCAGTCAACGATGAGCTCATCGCTATAGTCCCAGGCGGGGACCTAATAACCCAGTGTAGTACCACTGTACCATATTCAATGCATCAATGCAATTAGAAGGTTTACGAAAGTCTGCAAGTACCATGCAAATTGGACATAAAAAATACATAAAGATTGACCAAGACCAATTTCATACCTTGCTAAGGTAGATTGTAATGGGAGAGTGTCGCGGTTTACCATTATCCATAAATGTAAATGAAGCATAAATCCTCTGGATATGAGTGGGATCTTGCTTTGGAGAAAATCCGAAGCATACATCTGCACCCTTCAGACACTTCTCATGCCTTTAATAGTGAACCGTACCCTTCAGACTCTTCTTATGCCCTTAATTATGAACCGTATAGCATATTGAAGTGGGATTACCCGACGATAATTTAAAGAATTGTTTTCTGTATTTTTCCATGTTTCCTGCAGATGAAGAAATTTAGGTTGACAACTTGGTTGGAATGTGGATCGCAGAAGATTTTGTTCAGAGCAAAGCCCTAGCAAGTTTAATGGACACCGCCCATGAATACAACTGGAGTATTGAAGATATTTCTCAAAACATAAGTAATCTATGTAGACTTCAATTTTTAAATCTTTCACAGTGTTCCAAACTAAAATACATTACCTCAAAGCCATATTTATCTTTCTTAACTTCAGTTTTTACATCTGTTTGGATTTTCCAAACTATATTCAGTACCATGTCAAATACACGAGCAACTTCTCCATCAGGCGTGGGCATATGAAAAAAATTTGAAAATATAGAGGCAGACCGACCGACCGAGCAATGTTATAAATTCCTGTAAAAATGAAAATGGAGACACACACCGACTGATGTTGTAAATGCCAATGGATATTTTGAATCTGGACTATGCAATTCATATTTTGAATCTGGACTATGCAATTCTCTATTAAGTATTTTCATTGTATTGGAACTTTGCTAATTTTAGGTTTCCTCTTGGATGAGGACCATGAACATTTCTCTGTTTTAGAATATCAATATAAGGGTTATATTCTACAAAGTTCAATACTTTTGTTTATCTTATTTTATTTTTGGGTTTATATTTCTGTTGATATTGATCATAATTTATTTTTCATTAAATACATATGAGTGGTATTGGAAGCCTCTTTCTACACCAACATGTGTTTCATTTTAGAAGAGAAATGTTTTAGGCTAGATAGGTGTTATGGTGTTTTTAAACAAAATTATCTATCATTCAATGAATATTTTGAATCTGGACTATGCAATTCTCTATTAAGTATTTTCATTGTATTGGAACTTTGCTAATTTTAGGTTTCCTCTTGGATGAGGACCATGAACATTTCTCTGTTTTGAGAATATCAATATAAGGGTTTATATTCTACAAGTTCAATACTTTTGTTTATCTTATTTTATTTTTTGGAGTTTATATTTCTGTTGATATTGATCATAATTTATTTTTTCATTAAATACATTATGAGTGGTATTGGAGCTCTTTTCTACACCAACATGTGTTTAAATTTTAGAGAAATGTTTTAGGCTAGATAGGTGTTATGGTGTTTTTAAACAAAATTATCTATCATTCAATGAATTAAAATGTGGTTATGAAGCATGCACATAGGGAATACAACCTAGTTGGATGACCTTGTACACCCGTGTTGGTACTTAGCAAGTGGTACCACATTAGAAAAAATCCATCAATGTCTTTGATCTTCCACATACCTTCGAGTATATAGGAAGTCCCCTATGTGCACCTGAAACCCTCCTTACATAAACTTATTAGTAATTTTGTTGGTATAGTACAATAAATACAACACTTGGGGAAATCACTCTCATGTACTAGGGAATCAAGTAGTACAACTAAGGGTATGATTTATCCTCATTATCACCATGACAAGTAGTACAACTAAGAGTATGATTTATCCTGCTTATCACCACGAAAGAATGATCAAGTACTATTGTTGGAAATCCTTAGTTATATCAGAGAGCTATAATGTGTGACACTCTGTTGCTTTTAATACCCTTTAAACCCCAACCTCTTTAACACATTCAATGAAGATTCCCATCTCCTAGAATATCAAGAATTTGAGAATTTAGTTAGTACAATAATAATCAGTTAGGAATAATACTTTAGTAGGAGTAAAAAATTTAAAAAGTTATGAGGCTATCCCGTATCATTCTGGGAGACTTATCTCAAAAGACCCATTGCTACTAATCCATGCAAGAAAATTTCAAGTAATTAAATAACCATACATCATTTCTAAAAACCATATCTTTTCTTTAAAATTCAAGCTAATACATTATACTCATGAAGAAAAAGAGCCACCACTCGAGTTGCTTCTAAGTTCCTAGTGTTGTAATATACCACCTAGCATAAATTCATACTAATTTTTTCCTTATTATCTTACCTGATTTTGGTGGACTTGAAAAGACCTTTGTATCCTCAAATCAAAACCTTTCAGTTCCACAAGGATGAAGGTTTGTCTAGAACACATATTTGCTAATAATACTATAAGAAAGTTACATTATAGAACACACATTTGAATTTGCATCAATAAATATATGAGCAGGATGAAATACTCAATGCAATATCTAGGAATAGGGACTTCATTTTTCTTTCATTTTCCATTCTTGGACTCGCTATATGTGTGGGTGTGTGTGTGATTCTTTCTTTTCCTTCATTTTAAAGTATTTTCTATTAAAATACATTAGTAGACCAAACTAAGGACATGATTTGTTAACTCAGTCTTGTACTATACCGATATTTATAAACATGACATTAGAAAAAAAATATTACTATATCATTTTCTTTGAAAAATTGTATTTTTTAGGCCTTAATTTGTTTTTTAATTTAGTTTTTATTATTTTTTAGTTTATTTGTTTTTGTGTAGTATGAAGGTTCCGGGATTGTTTTTTATGATTGCATTTGTTTTATATTGGTATTTGGTCTCCTTTTACCATGAGATTTGAACCATGCCACTTGCATACCTTCATCCCCATAGTTACAGATCATTTAGGCATTTTTTATCCCTTTTGTGTTGTGCTCACAACTTGCAAAAGTGTTAATCACAAGAGCTCTCAAGTTGGTATTAGAAACACATGAGAATCCTCAAAAAAGCCCTAAAAAATAAAATAAATGCATAATGCATGGGCTTCAAGAAGAGATTGCAAATCCTATACCCTATACACTTTGGACTTTACTCCCCAACTACCAGAACCACTTTACAATCACATAAATAGATGTTCCATGATTGAAGAGTAGGCAACACACCCTTATCTGGATAAATCATTTGAGATGTACTATCCATTGGCCATAATATCCTCTCCTTGAACAAAATCCTCCTACTTTTTCAAGTATGATCTAATATTGAGTATGTTTCATGTCATCATGTAATTCCCCTTCCAAACTAATATCATTATCCTTGTCTCGGTTGAGTTTGATAAGTGGTCAAGGCTGGAGGAACCTAGACTTGGGTGATGAAGGTGCTAGTAACAAATTCAAGTATATTGTTACAGTTCATATTTGAATTGTTCTAATAAATATCTATCTTCTTCACCACTCCCAATTCCTTATGTATTGAAATAGTATTGATCTTTGTCTGAATTTAGGAATTGTGGTTGTTCTAGTTAGGGTTCATGGTATTTAAGTTTATATCATTAATTTATTATATTAAAATGGATTTGAGGAAGGTCTTGGTTGTTTGATTCGTGTGTAGGTACGAAAAGTGAATTGTGCAAGATTATCAAGTTTCTCAACAAGGTCAAGGGTTTAACCACATAACCAAATGTATCCTCCTTTTTCCTCTATCATGCATTGATAATATAACTTTTTAAATCTAGAAAGTAAGGCTGTAATATTTCTTTTATTATGTTGGTGAGATCAACCCAATCATCAGGAATCTCTATTTAGTATGGACACCCTCAATAGAAATGGGAACTCCATTGGGGAAAATGATTTGAATTATTTATTCTTGGGTTGTTTCCTTAATGTTTTTTTCGATTTTTAAAACTTGAGAAAGGGAAATCTAAGGACATCAAAGGATACTAAGAATAAATCACTAAACTCTAGACTCAAAACTTCATTGTTTCTATTTTTAAAAGAAGGGATAAAAACAATCCCTCTAATTATAAGACCATCATGATTAGCCCTCTTTTAACCAAGTTGTATGGAATTATTATGGAAAGAAGATCAACATATGGATAGAAAGACATAGAAAAGGAGCTAAAGGGAAAGCCATATTTAAGAGTTATCATTCAACTATGGACCACCATTTTACACGTAAGACCATTGTGGAGGAGTGTTGCAATAATAAAACCAATCTCATATGGGTAAAATCATGAATGTGGGTGTCTATTTTCCTTGTTTTTTGAGAAAATAAAATATATTTTCAAAAAAATTTCAATTTTTGGTAAATAAAAGTATTTTTTTCTATTTAGAATTTCACTTTATAGTAAAAAAAAAACTTTTCATGAATTTTGTTAGCTTTCTATTGATTATTTTTTGAAATATTTTTATTGGCATTTGATATGTCAATTTAGTTGTTGTTTGACTGTATGTTCCTTAAAAATGAAGGCACTGGTAATGAATTTTGTTTATCAACATCAATTTACTTATTATGAAACTTTTGTTTATGAAAAATGAAATATGTTGCAACAATCTAAACAGATTCTATTAAAGTATGACTATAGTTTTGAATACAACAAATGAATATTATAATTGCTACAATTTTTTTTATTTGACCTATCTGAAAAAGTTGCAGATTTTAAACACGTTTAGTTCGGCTCCATGTATCTTCATTAATTTTTATTTAAAATTAAAATGTTAAAGCACCCTTTTAAAGAGGACAATGAGAAGGTTTCGTAATATAAATTTTCCATAATGTTTTGTTGTGTATTATTGCATATATGATTTTTCATTTTACTGAATCATTATGTCATCTAAAAATAATATGCAAACATATTTTTATAAAATTAACAAAAAACAATTAAATTGAATACAAATTGTATCAAATGAAAGTAGATTCAATTCTACAAATGTTGGTACTAGTTTTGAAACCAAACTCACGATATTTTAAGGGGTTTTCTCCTTCTGAAGTTGTGTATTATTGCATATATGATTTTTCATTTTACTGAATCATTATGTCATCTAAAAATAATATGCAAACATATTTTTATAAAATTAACTAAAATTAACAAAAAACAATTAAATTGAATACAAATTGTATCAAATGAAAGTAGATTCAATTCTACAAATGTTGGTACTAGTTTTGAAACCAAACTTACGATATTTTAAGGGGTTTTCTCCTTCTGAAGTTGTGTATTATTGCAGATATGATTTTTCATTTTACTGAATCATTATGTCATCTAAAAATAATATGCAAACATATTTTTATAAAATTAACTAAAATTAATAAAAAACAATTAAATTGAATACAAATTGTATCAAATGAAAGTAGATTCAATTCTACAAATGTTGGTACTAGTTTTGAAACCAGACTCACGGTATTTTAAGGGGTTTTCTCCTTCTGAAGTTGGAGTAAGATAAAGTGAACACATACTTTTATGAGAAGTGCCATAGTTACAGGTTTTTGTCCAAACCAACAATTCGACCGAAAGTTAGTTTTAACAGAAAAAAACTTATATATATATATATATATATATATCTGGTTGCACCATGTGGCACGACGTTAGAGGGTGTTTTTAGATTTAACTTTCGATCGAAAGAAAGTTTTTTCGACAGAAAAGATTCAATAGTTCGGCTGGAAAAAGTGTTGATAGCAATTTTCGCAACCTGATTCTCACGAAAGTGTTACCCAAATCCATGATTTTACCCATATGTGCTATCGCAAAGATTGTTTTTTGGGAAAATCCCAACCCAAATGATATGTGTGATAGAATTGAGAATACCTATCATTGTCACCTCAATAGATGTACCTCTCATTTTAGTGAAGGATGAGTCCAATGCAAGGGAGGATTCTCAGTGACTCTGGGGGGATTGTGATGGGGGATGAAAATAGATCAAAGAGTTCCCCTATAGGTTGAATTCAAGGATGATATTGAGGCTTGGGAAAGATTCTTGGGAGCTGATGAATGGTTTCCAAGGTTACATACCTACAAAACAATGTTAGACCTGCCCAGAACAAGATAATGCATGATGATTAAAGCCTCAAAGCCAATGGGGAACCGAAAAAAAACCTTGTTGTCACAAAATTGCAGCAGTATGAAAAAATATATCAGCGGTAAAGTTATAACAAATGCAAATTAAACCGTCAAAATCATGTGTGTGATGCTAGAAAATAAAGCTAGCAATTAGTAAACAATTCTCTAATATTTAAACCAGACTTTGATAGTAAACGAGGGTTGTTATTAATTTTTTTCATCGAAGTTTTGTAATACCCCTATGGTTGTGGCAAGCATTTTCTGCAACAACAAGTTCTAGACACTAAAATCAACAAGCAATCCACCCAAACAAAAGCCTTTAAGAAGTAGATCAATTATAACAACTTGCAAATAAATTTCAATGGTATAGAAGTGAGTAAAAGAGTAAAAGATAGTGAGTTTTTTGCAACCCTATTGGTTGTAGCTAAATGTTTATTACAATAGCTTAATTAATTGCAAATCAATACACCCTCATTGCACAATATAGCTTATGACATGTAAAAAATATTTCCAAACTTGAACAATTCAATCTCCTTGAAGTCATGTTTATCAATGCACAATATTCAATTTCCAATGCAATGACTAGTGTCTTCTCTATTGGGTAATGGATTCCCTTGTTTTAGAGCTAGGGTTTTTTACTCTTTTAGGGGTGTAATCCTTTTTACTCCCTAAAGAAAAAAAACCTTGGCAATGTTAAGCTACAAGGGTGTAATCCATTTTACTTCTTGTAGCAACCCTTTAAAATCCTTTTCAATGAAAATAAAAAAGAGATCCTTGATGGAGGGTTTATTCATTTATACTCCTCCAAGGGTTTGAAAAAATAACATTGAAATCAAGAAGAAACACATACAATTTCATAAATTTCTTACCTAATCCAAGAGATAACATGAAAAACCATTACTTATCAAGACATTCCAACCAATAAACAAGAAACAAGAATGCAAGAGAAGTCACTAGCCTTCCTTCAACTAATAGACAAGTAGAGCATCCAATTGCACAAGAGACAAGAGAGAGCGAATTTCCCAAGTAGGGTGAAAATTTTAGCTAAGAGTTATGTAATTCTCAAGTGAATTATGTCTAAAACAAAAGTGAGATGACCTATATTTATATGAGGTCATCTAAAACCAATTTGTCTAAATAATAAAGTCAACAACAAACTAAAAGAGGGTCGACCCTCTTTATTTTCCTTTACAACTTAAAAAATAAACATTACATAAAGTGAATCTCTTAGAAGGGTGACGCTAGGCCCAAAAATGAGATGTTGAGCCTCTACATGCAAGTCATTGGGTCTCTAAAGGTCATGTTTCCATCTATCATTATTTGGAGTGTCATTCCATGCATATTCCTTCTTCAAACCACATCACCTCTCTTCTGGAACCATCAAATAAATCAAAACCATATCCTCCACATGACAACAAGGCTTAGAAGGTGACGTCCTAGACCTCCAAAGGCCAACGCCCAAGTGCAAGGGGCTATGATGTCATCATCTAGTGTTGTCCAAGTGCCTCCAAAGGAAAATCCTATCATCTCAAGTGTAAAATGGCTCCAAGTTCCTTTTCCCATCTTGTGGGGTATTGCGTCCATCCTTGGGGTTTTCAACCCTCCATGAAAGGTCAAATGGCACAATTCCTCCATGGAATGTCTCTTCACCTATCAAGTTCCTACAAAGACAAACAAGTACGCCCTCCAAGGGTCCAAAAGTCACATGTATCATGCCAAGTAAGCCACATTTAATAAAATAACCACTCGAACATGTGCATTAAATCCCTCAAACAAAACAAATGATCAAAGTCCTTATAAAATTTGCCAAATTTAAGTATGGGAGGGTTGTTATGGTGCCCTATTGGGTAGATAAATCCCCAAGTCAAGGAGTGTTTCCCAAGAAGAACCTCTCTAAGTCATGCAAATGAGTATGAGGTGGATGGGGGTATGAATTTTTGGAATGGGGTTCTTGACATATCAAGGGCTCATATTGTCTCATTTATGGGTGCCTTTGTAGAGGGTGTGTTTCATCCTCATTTGTAATGCAACATTTTCCAAGACCTTATTTACCATTAATTTATTATGGACCAAAACATTGAGTGATATGTGCAATGAAAAGTAGGGAGCATCAAAATTCCACTTGGAGCTAAGAACAAATTGAGTTCCATATGCAAGGAAATTAAAAGACACCGGAAATGCATTCCCTCAACAAGAGAGACACTTATTAGTTATGTGTTTTATTTTTTAAAGGTCCTTGATTTTTTTATGGATAAGCGCTTCATTTGTCTCAAGACCTTAGGGAGAGCATATAGAGGATAATTTATGGATTTTATATTTTTCTAGCTACAACACATATGGGCCTTTAGCCCCTTCTTCCCATGAAATGAGGTACAATCCCTTCTTGGGATCGATAAGCCCGAAAACCCAAAAGATGAGGAAACAAAGAGAATAAGTTTGGAAAGTGGTAAGTATGAGTGGGAATGGTACAATGACCATTCAAGGAAACCCCCTAGAAGAAACACTTTTCTTGAGGGTGACCCACTTACTAGGAAACCATGTCAAGCACCAAGGTGAAATAAGGAAAAAGGTGTAATTTCCAAGCAAATATTTTCATAATCAAGAAAATACTCTTTGCAACATGATCAAATGCTTTATTTATTAAAGTGATACTTGCCACGAGACTGGAATTGTTACTTCATGAAGAAAGACTTGTTGTCCTGTGTGATCAAAGCTGGTATAGTGGACGTTGCTTTTGTTGATCAATGGTGATGTGTGGTGAGAGGAAGGGCTATGTCAGCTCATTTGGCTATCGACACTCCATGTCTTCAACTTGCAAGCCTCGAGACATCATGTCCTTAGTTACACTAGCCTAGGGGGTAACATCTGTCTCCTACATGGGGACATGTGCTCACCATAGAGTCCATGAGAACATCATTATCTCCTCATAATACGTGTGACTACACATACTCAAACAAAAATATTATAGCATCGAGAGGTGGCTTGCTCACCCTTTGTTCATATAATCACAACTTCAAAATTTCAACTATTCCTTAAAAATAAAATTTTCCATTTTTCAAAAACTTCTAACTAACATGTAATATGAATCAGGAAAAAGTATGAAAACAACTATGCATAAATGAAAATAAAGTAACATGTAAAGCAATGTATGGAAGAAAATACAATTAAACTAGGATGAAACACACAAATGCAAATGCAATAAAACAAAATGATCTACCTACTTACCTAGGGCCTAAGGCTCGTAGAAATCAAGTCCTAAAGATGTCAGGTGAAATCATACAGCCAATGAAACCAACTGATCATCTCATCAAGGTATCTCCCCCTATGCATAAATATGTAATACAACAAAGATAAGTCAAGAACATAAAAATCATGAGCATAAAAAATCATGTGATCAATTATAGAAAACAAATCATGGAAGCGGGTGGGAGGGAGAAAATCATGTTGGAAAGAATAGCCAAAAGATTGATCAATCCATCTCTGAATAGGACTACCACATGTATATGATGACTCTTATTCATCCTCGCTTAGAATACCACTACTCCTTGAAAGATAAGAGGAGATGAGAAATCCCAAGACGAATCTATGATTTCCCGGAGAAGAAGAGATGAGATGAGGGAAAACCTCAGGTTTAGAGAAAGAATATTTATCCACACTCAAAACATGTTGCTTCTTCATCTGCAAATCCCTGCAAAAAGGTCCAAGGAGAAAATATTGTTTCTCAGTAGTGTGAATCTCTAATTTATTTGGGCTATCCATAACCTCATGTCCATCAAAATTTTAGCACGAAGATGGTTGAGAATCTCCATTAAATAATAGTTTCGGGTCCTCAAAAGGATAATCCTCAAGGGAAGGTTGGAAATCAACATAGGCGTACTAAAACCAATCATCCTTTGGTGCTTGCAATAATTTTTTTACCATATCATCATCATCATGTTTCTAAACATATGAACTGTATAATCATGTAGACAAGCATTCTGAAGGAAACAACTTATCATGCTCCACTCGAAATCCACCCTCAATATCGTAAATGGGATCTCCATCAAAACTTGAGCAACCAACATCCCATGTACATCTCCCTACATGTATAAAATCATGTATGTTCTCACCAACGACATCCAAGGGTTCCTTCATAAATCCATATGTATGACTACAACTAACCATTTCTTCATCTTCGTGTGTAGGGAGAATAAAAGATTGAGAGGATTCAACTGGGTCTTCAACATGATGCACTTCATGGGAATCTTCTTGTCAACATATTCTTCATCATTGAGGTTTTACTTTTCCGCGATCATGGCACACAAGGAATTTACTCTATGACATGTCTCGACAAGATCTTGTGCTATAAAATCAGTAGGACCTTCTTCAATGATCTCTTCAAGCACATGAAATCCTTTCTTATTGAAGATACTATCATCAATGGTTTTCTCTTTTTCTTCCTTGTGGAAGCTTTCTTTGTGGACCTGTTCTTCGAGCCAATACTCATCATCATGGGATTTATCTTCAATGATTTTGGAGACTTCTTTGGGCATCAAGAATGATCGATCCTAGGCTACAAGGATTTCCTGGAAACCATATTTCTTTATCACAATGTCACATAGTGACTTCACTCCATAATAGTAAATGGAAAGCTCCATGATGTGTCTCAGGTAGGCTCCCTCTCATAATTTTGAAGCATAGTGTTGTGCTCATCTATTANCAAGGATTTCCTGGAAACCATATTTCTTTATCACAATGTCACATAGTGACTTCACTCCATAATAGTAAATGGAAAGCTCCATGATGTGTCTCAGGTAGGCTCCCTCTCATAATTTTGAAGCATAGTGTTGTGCTCATCTATTATTTGCATGCATAACCCAACCAGGAAGTCTTTATTCTGGAAGTGATCTAGTAATTGTTCACAAAACTCCTCGTCTTCTTCTATGTTTTCCTTGATATCCTTGAAAAATTATTCATCGTCATCCTCAACCTTTTGTTCCCCAATTTTTTTCTCAATATGCTTTGGAAGAATCATTTTCCTCAAATATTCAATAGGGTGGACAAGGGAAGACCTTGTTCCAGAAATGAATCTTTGAGTTCTTGAATTGTATCTTCAAATTTTTGAATTATAGGGCCCTAATGCTTGAGTAATTATAGGCTAACGACCATTGAAGAAGATATACTTTTAATATTTCAAGAATTTTTTATCCATTCTCTTTTCTTCTCTTTAAGCGATAAGAGAAAAAACTGTACTACCACATCTTCATGTTCTATACCCAAGCATAAAACAAATTTAGTAAATTTTGTTAGCACTGAGAGTCACACTTAGACTACTGTAAGTGCAAGCCCAGTACCGATAAGAATATAAATGGATTAAAATGGTTTGAGTAGGTGGATCAACAATATTGAGAAAGAAAGGGAGAGGGTAGAAAAACGTGTACAGAGGAATTCCATTGGGCATGGAGTCATAACATCCTACAAATCAAAGGAAATCAAACTGTATATCAAAAAAAGGGATATATAATGATGAGTAGAAGCATAGTGAATATGAAAAAAGGAAGAACTTCGATTATACAAAGATCCTTTCTGCAATAGATAAATATTTTTCTTAAACGATGAACAATGATTTAATGGGCAAGCTACAACAGATCCTTTGTTGTTTATGAATCCATCAATCAATAGTATCTATGATCCTCAAAACCTGGAATATATTCAAGAAAGAAGATAAAAAATAAATGGAAAAAACAAAGAAGACAATCTGATAATATCTCTCATGAATCTTTAATGGAAGAAAATGTCATTACAAACAAGCCCTCAGGCTTACAAATGAGCAACTAAAATTACTCCTCCAACTCTCTCCTCTCTTGGCTCATGAATCCAACTCTTTTCTCAACCAAATCCATTTCATTTATAGAGAATAATCTCTATCTACCCTAAGGAGGTCGAAACAAAGGAGTTACATAGGATCATCCTCCATTTAGGAGTCTTGTTAAAAACGATTGCAACAAAAGCCTAACAAATTCCTATTTTTAGGGGATTTTGTCTATGATGATAAATGCCTTTTGAAACGGGTCATCCTAATTGATATGGATATGGAACACATGTCCCTAATGTCCAAAAAAATCCTAGGAGACCATTTGAACCTTCCTTGATAGGTGGAAACCTCCAAACAAGGCGAATATCCAACAACTATGCAAAACAAAGAGTTTGTAGCACACTGGTGTTTTAATTATATCTCTCGAATTAAAAATTGGGTTAGGATGAAATTTGGACATCAAGTCAATGACATTATCATGATCCTCCAAAAACAATTTCATAGAAACTCACATCATCGTTTTGTATTTATGATCAAATCTGAAAGGCAGTTGCTACATCAAATGAGTTCATAGTGTATGTGTGCCAGTTCGCAGGGCCAAAAGGAAAAAATGTCCAAAACCAATTTCTCGACCTTAAAATAGGATGAAAACCCTCATGGAGTATCTGATGGCCCTAAGGCTATTGTGGATGTTGATAAGTCTGAACGTGAGTGCCTGCAATCTATCCAAGCTACAAAGCTCATCCTTAACTAGTTCGCAGCGCCAACTCAAATATAGCTTGCACACTTCAAGGAGGCTGTTAGTTGATGGTATGACATAATCCCTGGAGAAATGGTTAAATTGCAGGCTTTGAAAACCATAAATCTTCCTTTACATTATCAATCTTATGTGTTAACATCTGGCTCCATAGGGGATGGCATGCTCCTTTTGAGCTACCAAGAACATGCAGTTCTAGT
Organism: Picea sitchensis; assembly: GCA_010110895.2. Taxonomy (NCBI): domain Eukaryota; kingdom Viridiplantae; phylum Streptophyta; class Pinopsida; order Pinales; family Pinaceae; genus Picea; species Picea sitchensis. The sequence continues at coordinate 138,136 of SNQJ01S0009903.1, read as the reverse complement.
GCCTTATCCATTCCATCTTTGTCCACAAAACATGTATGCCTTAGAGCACCTCCGCTCCTTATTAAAACTGAAAAATACTCACTACAAATCAAATGCTTGCATAGAAAACTTATTCATATACATCCCTGCACTAATCTATCTAGCTGAGCTTTTTTTCTTAATTGAAGTCATACTTCCAATGCAACCAGGTGAGTATCGACCTAATGAAAATAACTCCTTCAATGCAACTGTTGGAAAGAATTTTCAAGTGATATGAAGCTTGCAACAAGAGGTTAGTAAGAAATGGATACTTACAACTATGATTTGAAATCATACCAACAAGTGGATCATTAGAAACCTTTGAAAAATATAAATCTATGTAAAAATCCACAGGATCATGAAACTTATGAAAAGACATTTCTAGTTGGTTAAGAAAACCATCTTGCTCCTCTGTGAAGGCTGATTCATCAATAAAATTATATTCCTCATATAATTCATAGCTACTCATATGTTTTTTTATGTCTTTTTCAAGTCCAGGTAGAGAAATGATAGACATTTCCTCGTTGATCCTTGGAGTTTTCTGCTCATCAATAAGTGATAAAGAGAATTACAACTGTTGTTGCAATTCTTCCTTATATTCTTCATTATCATACACTGGTTAGCTGCTAATAAGCTATGTATATTCTTTAGTAAAGATCTGCTCTTTATCATTTGAATACTCAAAGGAAACAATTTTATTTTCATGACAACTTAAAACAGTAGATACATTTGATACAATGTCAAAAGTATCTACATCCTGGCTATCAATTTGAAGATCATCATCCTCTTGATCATAATGAAAAGTGTCTTCTATTGCAGGATACTCTTTATGACTATATAATCCTTTACTCAAAAAATCAAATTCATAACAAAATTCTTGATAAAGGAAATCAACTGCAAATTTTTCTTTGCAAAACAAACGAAATGCAGCATGAAAATGTCTTAGCGAAGCAATACAAGCAACCGGGAGTGATCTACACCAATCATGAGTTGCTCCATCTAAAGAATATGTAAACAATTGGATGAGGACATATTCACGTATAACTTTCATCTTAAGTATGCACTCCTAAAAATCTAGTAAAAACTCAGCTGGCATTTCCCAATTTTCCCCTCTAAGCCTAAGAAGGAAGCCTTCCCATTCACTTCTATCAGGCATGGGGTTTGGAAAACCAGGTATATTTGAGAAATCACAAAATGCATACCTTTGAGAAAGAATATTGTCCATTTCAAACCAATGGATTCGCCCATATATTCATCTATGATGAAGTTGGATTCACCAGGTAGAAGATTGCAATCAAGCTAGTGTCCTTCTCTTGTCTACCATCAAAAGCTAGATCTGATCGTTCTCATTCTCCCAGGGAATATTTCTTCACTTCCGTCCCCGGAAACGACGCCAAAAATGTTAGCACTAAGAGTCACACTTAGACTTTTGTAAGTGAAATCCCAGTACCCATAAGAATATAAATGGATTAAAATGGTTTGAGTAGGTGGATCAACAAGATTGACAAAGAAAGGGAGGGGGTAGCAAAAAGTATGCAGAGGAATTCCATTGGGCATGGAGTCATAACATCCTACAGATCAAAGGAAATCAAACTGTATATCAGAAAAAGGGATATATAATGATGAGTAGAAGCATAGTGAATATTAAAAAAGGAAGAACATCCATTATACAAAGATCCTTTCTACAACGGATAAAGATTTTCTTAAACAATGAACAATGATTTAATGGGCAAGCTACAATAGATCCTCTATTGTTCATGAATCCATCAATCAATAGCATCTATGATCCTAAAAACCTGCAATATATTCAAGAAAGAAGATAACAAATAAATGGAAAAAACACAGAAGACAATCTGATAACATCTCTCACGAATATTTAATGGCAGAAAATGTCATTACAAACAGGCCCTCAGGCTTACAAATGAGCAACTAAAATTGCTCCTCCATCTCTCTCCTCTCTTGGCTCATGAATCCAACCCTTTTCTCATCAAAAACCCTTTCATTTATAGTGAATAATCTCTATATACCCTAAGGAGGTTGAAATCAAGGAGTTACATAGGATCCTCCTCCATTTAGGAGTATTGTTACAAAAGATTCCAACAAAAGCCTAACTAATTCTTATTTTTGGGGGATTTTGTCTATGATGATAAATTCCTTTTGAAACAGGTCATCCTAATTGATATGGAGATGGAACACTTGTCCCTCATGTCGAACAAACTCCTAGGAGACCATTCGAACCTTCCTTGATAGGTGGAAACCTCCAAACAAGGTGAATATCCAACAACTATGCAAAACAGAGAGTTTGCAACGCCAATTTGCAGCGCACTAGTGTTTTAATTATATCTCTTGAATTATAAACTAGGTCAGGCTGAAATTTGGACATCAAGTCAATGACATTATCATGATCCTCCAAAAGCAATTTCAGAAAAAAACCACATCACCGTTTTAGATTTATGATCAAATCTATAAAATAAGTTGCTACAGAAAATGAGTTCATAGCCAAGTTTGTAGCACCTGTCTTCCAGTTCACAGTACCAGTTCACGGTGCCAAAAGGAAAAAACATCCAAAACCACTTTCTCGACCTTCAAATAGGATGAAAACCATCATGGAGTACTTGATGTCCCTAAGGCTGTTGTGGATGTTGATAATTCTGAACGTCAGCACCTGCAACCTATCCAAGCTACACCACTCCTCCTTAACTAGTTCGCAGTGCCAACTTAAATATAGCTTGCACACTTCGAGGAGGATGTTAGTTGATCGTATGACATAATCCTTGGAGAAATGGTTAAATTGTAGGCTCTGAAAACCATAAATCCTCCTTTACATGATCAATCTTATGTGTTAACAAATTCAATGACATGTGCAATGGTTGAAAAATGGAACACCGTCAAACTTAGGGATACAGTCTAACCATTTCATCCGGATTTTTTTTGTATATGAATAAATAGACTCAATGTCCAAATCTTTGTATGCCTCATGAAAGCGCCACAAAGACAAGATTCCATCATTTAGGGTAATACCTCAATGGAGTCGCAAGATGAACTTATACGAAGTTCATGAAGGTTTGTGAGGGGACTTCCCTCAATGGATTCGCCAAGAAAGATATGGGTAAAGGATTTGGGAATAACTTGCAAAATGTTGTTATGAGATCAAAAAGGATTCAAAATCCTCCCCAACAACAATGCCAAAAATGTTATCACACAGTTTGTAATTTGGGAAAATCCCAACCCAAATGACAAGTGTGTGACACAACTGGGAACACCTATAACTTTCACCTCAATAGATGTCCCCCTCGTTTTAGTGAAGGATGATTCCAACACAAGGGATGATTCATCGTGACCCTAGGGGGATTGTGATGGAATATTTAAAGAGTTCGAAAAGTTCCCCTATAGGTCAAATTCAAGGATGTGGTTGAGGCTTGGGAAAGAGTCTTAGGAGCTGGTGAATGGTTTCCAAGGTTACATACCTGCAAAAAAATGTTAGAACTTCCTGGAACAAGATAATATATGATGATTAAAGCCTCAAAACCAATGGGGATCTGGGAAGAAACCTTGTTGTCCTTAAATTGCAGCAGTATGGAAATATATATCAACAATAAATAAATTATGATAGAGGAAAATTAAACCGTCAAAATCATGTGTATGATGTTGGAAAATAAAGCTAGCAATTCATAGACAATTCTCCAATATTTAAACCAAAACTTTGATAGAAAAGGAGGGTTTTTATTAAGTGTTATCAACAAAGTTTTGTAACCATCTTATTGTTGTATAAAAATTTTGCTACAACAGAAAGTTCTAGCCACTAAAATCAACAATCAATCCACCCAAACAAAAGCCTTTAAGCAGTAGATCAATTATGACAACTTGCAAGTAAATTTCAACAGTAGAAAAGTGAGTAAAAGAGTAAAAGAGAGTGAGTTTTCTACAGCCCTATTGGTTGTAGATAATTTTTTATTACAACAACTTAATTACTTGGCAAATAAAGAAACCCTCATTGCACAAGATAACTTATGACATGTAAAAATTATTTCCAAACTTAAACAATTCATTCTCCTTGAAAACACATTTACCAATTCACAATATTCAATCTCCAATGCAATGACTAGTGTCTTATCTACTGGGTAATGGAATCTCTTGTTGTAGAGATAGGGTTTTTTACTCTTCTAGGGGTATAATCCCTTTTACTCCCTAAAGAAAACAAATCTTAGCAAGGTTAAGCTACAAGCATGTAATCCTTTTTACTCATTGTAGCAACCCTTTAAAATCATTTTCAATGACATTAAAAGAGAGATCCTTGATGGAGGGTGTATTCCTTTATACTCCTCCAAGGGTTTGACAAGATAACCTTCAAATCAAGTAGAAACACATACAATTGTAGAAATTCTTTACCTAATCCAAGAAATAGCATGAAAAACTCTTACTTGTCAATATATTCCAACCAATAGTCAAGAAACAACCATCTAAGAGAAATCGTTATCCTTCCTTCAACCAATAGACAAGTAGAGCATCCAATTATATCACAAGAGACAAGAGAGAGTGAATTTTCTAGGTAGGGATAAAATTTCATCCAAGAGTTATGTAATTCTCAAGTGATTTATGTCTAAAATGAAAGTGCGATGACCTCAATTTATATGAGGTCATCTAAAACCAATTTGTCCACATAAGAAAGTCGACAACAAATTAAAATAGGGTCGAACCTCTTTATTTTCATTTATAACTTAAAAAAAAAAAATACAAAAAGTAAATCTCTTAGAAGGGCAATGCCATGCCCTAAAAGGGTGATGCTAGGCCCAAAAAATGAGACGTTGAGCCTCTAGATGCAATTTGTTGGGCCTCCAAAGGCCATGAGTCCATCTCTCATTCTTTGGAGTTTCATGCCATGCATCTTCGTTCTTCAAACCACAACACCTCTCTTTCGAAACCAGCAAACCCATCAAAACCCTAGCCTCCACATGATGTCAAGGCTTAGAAGGTGACTTCCTATGCCTCCAAAGGCCAACGTCCAAATGCAAGGGGATATGATGTCATCATCTAGTCTTTTCCAAGTGCCTCCAAAGGAAACATCTATCATCTCAAGTGTACAATGTCTCCAGGGTCCTTTTCCCATCTTGTGGGGTATGACGTCCATCCTTGGGACTTTCAACCCCCCATGAAAAGGTCAAATGGCGCAATTCCTCCATAGAATGGCTCTTCACCTGTCAAGGTCCTGCAAATACAAAAAAGTATGCCCTCCAAGCATCCACAAGTCACATGTATCATGTCAATTAAGCCACATTTAATAAAAGAACCACTTGAACATGTGCATTAAATCCCCCCTTTTCAAACTAAACAAATGCTCAAAGACGTTACAAAATTTTCCAAATTGAAGTATGGGAGGGTTGTCATGGTGCCCTATTGGGTAGATCAATCCCCAAGTCAAGGATTTTTTCCCAAGGATACCCTCTCTAAGTCATTCAAATGCGTATGAGGTGGATGGGGTTCTTGACATATCAAGGGCTCGTATTTTCTCGTTTATGGGTGACTTTGTAGAGGGTGTGGTGCATCCTCGTTTACAATGCAACCTTTTTCCAAGCCCTTTATTTGCATTAATTTATTGTGGTCCAAAACATTGAGTATTATGTGAAATGGAAAGTAAGGAGCACCGCAATGGTGATTGGAACTAAGAACACATTAAGTTCCATATGCAAGGAAAGTAAAAGACACCACAAATGCATTCCCTCAAGAAGCAATAAATTTATTAATTATGTATTTTATTTTTTAAACATCCTTGATTTTTTTTTTTTATGGAGAAGCATTTCATTGCTCGAAGGACCTTAGGGTGATCATCTAGAGGATAATTTATGGATTTTATCTTTTTCTAGCTACAACACCTCTAGGCGTTTAGCCCCTTCTTCTAATGAAATGAGGTACAATCCCTTCTTGGGGTCAATAAGACTAAAAAACCAAAAGATGAGGAAATGAAAGAGAAGAAGTGTGGAAAGTGGTAAGTATGAGTGGGAATGGAACAATGACCCTTCAAGTAGACACGCTAGTAGCAACCCTTTTCTCGAGGGTGTCCCACTTACTAGGAAACCATGTCAAACACCAAGGTGAAATAAGGAAAAAAGTATAATTTCCAAGAAAATGTTTTTGTAATGAAGAAAACACTATTTGCAACATGCCCAAATGCTTTAGTTATCAAAGTGACACTTACCATGAGACCGGACTTGTTACCTCATGAAGCAAGACGTGTTGTCCTTTGTGGGCCAAGATGGTATAGTGGACATTGTTTCTATCAATCAATGGTGATGTGTGGTGAGAGGGGGTTCTTTGTCAACTCATGTGGCTCTCCACATGCCATGTATTCAACCAGTGTGAATTGATACATCATGTCCTTAGTTACCCCTAGCATGGGGGGTAACACTATGTTTCTGCATTGAATTGAGAAAATCATTTGACATGATTCCTAGAACTAACTTGTATAATATATTATAGGAGATAAATTTTCCTTTCAAGTTGAGATCTACTATGGTAAGGATATACACGAACATTGTTGCTAAGTTTGGTAAAATTAAGGGTTGGTTGAAATAAATTAATTGTAATACGGGATTCAAGCAAGTTTGTTCCCTCTCCCCTACCAGTTTTGGCATATAAATTGACAAGTTAGAAGGTTGCTTGGAAGAAGCAGGATGTCTTAACACATCTATGACTAGAATAGTCAACATCCTTATTCTTTATGCTGATGATATTTTTTTTTCTAGCAAGGATTCCTTATGATATCGATAAGCAACTAAATATTCTCAAGGATTTTTTCTCTAGTATGGGGGAAGTGGGAGTGAGGGAGGAATTTAGGTGGGGAGGGGGATATAGAGGAAGGTGGATACATAGGGGAAGAGATGGGGAGGAGATATAGAGAGAGGGAGGGAGAGAGTGAGGGGAAGATGGGAAGAGGGTAAAGAGGGAGAGAGAATGGAGGTGGAAGGAGAGAGGTGGAAGTGGAGAGGAGAGGCGAGGGTGTAGAGAGAGGGAGAGAGAGGGGAGATATTATTAGAAGAGGGGGAGAGAGGGGCATAGAGAGAAATATAGGGGTAAGAAGAATAGGAGGTATATAGGAAAGGGAGTGAGAGAGGGGGTAGAGTGGGAGATAGTTAGGGGGGGAGGGTCAGGAGGGAGAGGGGGTATGGGGCATGCTTGAGAGAAGGGGGAGGGTGGGGGAGATGGGAGGCATAGAGAGAGGGGGAGAGAGGGAATAGAGGGGGTAGAGAGAAGGCAGTGGGATACAAAATTGAGGAGAGGAGGAGGTGGGAGAGAGGAGAGGTGGAGAAACTTAGAGCATAAGAGAATGCACATGTTCTAGGAGTGTGTGCATGTTCTTAGAGCACATGCACATTCTTACAAGTGCATGCATGTTCCTTCCATTCAATTTTTTTGGGAGTTGGGGAATAACCAACTCTAGTGTACATATTTTACTAAAGTTGGTTGCACTTGGTTTTAAGCTCATGATGGCTCCCTATGGTTTGGTTTTACCGTATTTAAACTTCCATTTTGAATACCTCTCAATATCTCTATTTTAAGTTATTTTTCTATATTCTACACAAACCGTTGTCGATGAGACTACAGGCACAAATAGAGTTGACTATGCATATTCCAAATATATATTTAAAAATATATATATATATTGTTTACTATTTATAATCTATTTTTGTCTTGACATATATCATAATTATAAAATACATACCTCTTTATTTCTTCTATAACTTTTTTTTTTTTTTTTTTTTTTTAAATAAGTTATATGTCACACTAAAAGTGACATCTAAATCTAGCAAAAAGGATAAAACAAAGTGTTTGATAATTTAGACCCATGTAGCACATTAATGCAAAGGCATTGTAATTTCAGGATATAATGACTTTCATAATTTAAAAAAAAATACAAATTAATATTATAAATTTTGAAAAAATACACAGTACTAGAACAATGGATGCTATACAATTATACAATTTTTTAAAGGAAATCAACCAACATTTATGTACTCAACACCTACACTAATGAGACATTATATTTTGTTTGAAAAATACCGTACCAATGTTAGAAAAACTCAAAATCCACATAGTTTTTTTTATGATGATTCCACGACACCAGATATCAGTGCTCACTACATCCATAGATAACCTCCCAAAATACACTAGAGAACATGGGGAGGCCGAGAATTTTAAGAATATTGAGGGAGCTTAACAACAGAGCATCTTATAGACCCATTAAAAGACACAACATGTCACTCCAAGGAATTGAACCTATAGGTGGGAGGAGTGGCGTATTCCTCCCAACTTCCCAAGATACATCCAATGGACTCAAAATTCACACAATGATTGACAAATTCTATAAATAAAAATATATTAGGAAAGCTAATTCAAATTCTTACATTTCATCACATTTTTACCATATTCAAATTCATTGTAAAATTACCTTGAATAATCACTCCAAATTAACATATTATTGTTTTCTCATGTTTTCATTACCACTAACACGTCCTTGAGAGATCATCATTAGCTTTCACCCACCCACCAATAAAAAAAATGTTATGATAATCAAATCCAAAGGGATCACTTACATTAATTTCATGGATGGAAATAACAACTTGGAGGAAGTGACTTCGCTGTATCTCATAGGTAGTCTTCATCACAAGATCAAAGAGAGGAGTGCTTGATGAGAAAATGATAAATGGAGGGTAGAAAGCTCATTATGGACTTGAAAATAGTTGTAATTTAGTGGACCTTTTAGTTTTAGGGCCAAGAATAAATACCTCTTTGAGACTATTGTAACTCCTATTATCTTGTATGGTTATGAAGTTTGGGGTTACAAGATCTCTAGAGAAGCATGGAGAAATATAAAACAAATCCAAAGAAGTGTTTATAACTTGTAATCCTAAAAAAGCAAAAGGAAACACACCATATCCTATCCTCCTCACAAAAGTATTACCCTTATTGAGAGCATAATTAAGACTGGGTATTTAGAATAAGATAAACAATGCCGAAGACAAGGAAACACAGATTTGCTTCAAAATCCAGTGAAAACCACCTACAACTCAAGCAGGGTTGGCATAATGATGACAAGTCTTGGCTAAATTATTAAGGGTATTGAGGGAAGGTCACTTTCTGCAAAATCAACAATATTATCAAAATATTATTACATATAAATTTAAGAAGAAATTGTGGTGCAATAAATAATTAGAGGGAAAAAAATTAAAGATACCTAGGAGGTGATCTAACTATAATCCCACAATACAAAAGGTATCTCTCAATTTTAACTTCGCATGGAACAAAATCAGCATTGTTAAAATAGAAACAAACTTTCACAACCTCCATAGTGTAATAGGGCATTGGAAATTTCCTAAAAATTCCAGTCAAAACTAAATTGTCATCTTTGTGACACTATAAGGGTTGAAGATGAAAATCACTCTTAAAATGTCCTATGTACACCCAAGTTAGATCTCAATTTAAAAATACTTTTTACAATACCGACCTTCCTAACCATTTAACTCATCAAAACTATGATGGTTTATGAACATTTCTCTTAAATATTTTTCGAGGTGCAAAATAGGAATTATAAGGAAAATAAGTAATTCCTTCCCTTTTTAATTTGATAAATGATATTAGCACAAATTGGATGTTAATCATCATCATCATGGAATTACTTATTTATTTATTTGTTTTACTTAACCCACTTGAGTAAACACACATATTTCTATTAGAATGGAGATTTTCATAGTTTATAATCATAGTGATAAAATTGTTTAGAATAAAATTGAGTGAGAGTGTCAAAACCTCTTAAGTGGACACTCCACTCATAAATAAAAAAGATTAATAAAAGCACTTTCAAATGGACATTCCACTCTTCATCAAAAGATAATGAAAACTTTGAAATATAAAGTATCAAAACATCCCAATTTTGAGTGGAAACTCCACTCATCATTAAAGATAGATTTGAAAAATATCTCTTTCAAAACTATCTTTATCATTTATTGAAATAAATTTCCACTAAAAATGTTGAGAGGTTTTGATATTTTGTTTCCATAAAAAAAATTACCTCTACATATTTCTACATAACTATAAAACAAAATATGTTACTAAATTGTATGAAAATTTAAAAATATACACCAATATATTTTTAAAAGGCCTGTAATTATGAGTCAAATATCAATATTATACTTCCATTAAACTAATACAACACTATTTACATGAAATTAATAATGTTTAAAATAAGCAATCATTTTTAAAATATTTCTTAAAAATAATATAAAGAATTTAATGATTTTACATAACATTGACAACGTTTCACCTACATATCACCATTTACATTAAAAACTAATATTTAAAGGATCCTTATTTAAAAACAAAAAAAATTGTTTTAAAAATAGAAATAATAATTGTGCAAATAATAATGGTAAAAAAACAGTCATTACACAAGAAAGAAGGGCAAAGGTAAAAAGTTGTCCAAAACATTATTACACACAAAGAGAAAATTAAGGTTGTCAATAAAATTAAAAGTTGTCAAAAACAATTATTACACAAGAAGATGAAATTAAAACCGTCCATTGTTTTGTATGGGACAATTATATAGAGTAATTGTAGGTTCAATGAGCGAGGACATCCAGAAAAAACAAGCAGGCAGAGACCATATAATACGCTGAAATAATATTAAATCATCATCCTTGTATCAGTCATGAAAGTCATAATTGAATTGGCAAATAATAACCAATAATTATTTTATGAATTTGATTGTAATTATTAGGTTTGAAGTGCTTATATATCTCTCATATGAATATGGTATGTCTATGATATTGAGTTAAAAAACTTTTCATAAAATAAAAATATCAAATCAAAAATATATATATATATATATATATATATATATATATATTATTGAGTAAAAAAAATATTCATAAAAATATCAAATCACAATAATATATATTTTTTTAAAATTATTGGAGTCTCTTTTTATTTCTAAGGAAATATATTAACTTTCTAGGTTTGGGGATTGGGGAATGTATTTAAGAATGTTGTTGAAGCTTATGCTTTATGAAAAGGTGCTTGTATTGTTAATGGATGATATGTCATTGAAATTGTGGTTTTTTGAGATTCAACGATGGTTGTCGGAGAGATCATCAAGAAAGCTCAAAGTGGCAATAATTTCAACGATATTATCTCTATCACCCTCTCTCTTATTGAAGGCTTAAAAAATTTAAGGATTTTCCACATTAAAATGGACCTAAACTCACTTGTGAACCATTTGGCTAAGATTGGGTTGAATTTGGAGGTTAGCACTATATAATTAAATGGGATTAGGGGGATGCAATCCATCCCATAGTACAAGACATCCTCTATAAATTATGTTGACATGTGGCAGTTAGATCAGACCGTTGTTTTTATCTTGCTCTTGATTACACACATGTGGTATTATGGTGTTGGGATGGTGATATTATCTCTATCACCCTCTCTCTTATTGAAGGCTTAAAAAATTTAAGGATTTTCCACATTAAAATGGACCTAAACTCACTTGTGAACCATTTGGCTAAGATTGGGTTGAATTTGGAGGTTAGCACTATATAATTAAATGGGATTAGGGGGATGCAATCCATCCCATAGTACAAGACATCCTCTATAAATTATGTTGACATGTGGCAGTTGGAGTAGACCGTTGTTTTTTATGTACTCTTGATTGCACACATGTGGTATTATGGTGTTGGGATGGTTATTCAATTTGTTTCATGTCAGTTCGGATTTTTATGCGAGCCTTATGTGGTAATGGATTTCTCATCCTTGGTATCTGGGAGGATTTATTGCTTTCCTGCTTCTGTTAGGGTGTTGGTTCTCTAGGACTGGTTTTATTTTCTTGGCGGTGGTGATGCTCACTCGATGTTGGATTTGTTGGCGTTTATGTCTAGGTATACCCTGGGGTTCATGCATCCACCTTCTAGGTTTGGTAATGTTTGTTCCTTCCTCTGAGTGGATCCTTTCAGTTCTGTCAAATTTCATCTTTTGATTATCTTTTATAAATCGAAAATTGGAGACCCTTCGCCAAGATATCGATGGTGGGGATTTTTTGGTTGTTGGATTTTGAACAAAGAGATGGACCCTCACTAAAACGAAATAAAACCAATCCTCCGGTGGCATGAGGAAACTTCTTTGGTCAACTTCTCTTCATGCCATTAATCTCGATTAAGGTAGGGGAAATGGAACAAGCAATGATCTACTTAAGGAATCTCCTAGAATTTTAGATAAGGCAAATTGATGAAATGGAACTTGGCATCCAACAAATTAAATCTATTGTTCTTCCTCAGTGTTTGACCTCGGCCTCAATTAATCAAGGTGGTGTTGTTTCCCCTCATGAAGGTAACACAATCAATGACTTTGAGGATCTAGGTATAGCTCCTATGGACACTAAAGACAGAACACTCTAGCAAGCTATGATTTGAGTGGGAAGTTGACCTCGACATAACTCCATCTTTTATTCCTTCTGTTTTAAAACTTGTACAAGTCTTGAACCATTTTATCACTTTATATGAAAATTATTTTCCTCAACACAATCCTATTTATCGATATATAAAATTCAATTTTAAATCATATAATTATAATCAAATAAACCAATATATATTTATATTTACTCAAGATTTAAGAATAAATCCTTTTAAATCCAAACCTTTTTAAAATTTAAAACATATATGAATTATTATCATTGAATTGTTTTGAAATCCACTATCAATATTATTTTGTATCGTTCAATACTATATTAATATTGATACTTCTCATAATTTTTTTGGTATAACATGTGTAGTTAAATGTAGTTGTAGCTATGTATTTACACTTGCATTACAATTAATTATATTCATATTACAATTAATTATTATTTTTTATATATAAATAATATATAACAGAGGTTGCCCAAGTCTTGCGAATAGAGAACATATTAATGAAAGCACTATAGAAGAAGAAGAAGAAATTTTAATGTCCACGAGGCTAACAATAGCCTATGGGATAGACCACCTCATACACTGATTTTTGCATTTCAGTGTTTTTCCTATTCAGCTTGATGATGAGATCTCCCACTTTATCCACAGTCCCCTCGCTGAATAAAGTATTCCAAGAGTTAGTTGTTAAAATACTCACAGAACTATCCCCGTTGTCTTTGAAAGCTTCACACTCTAAAATGAAATGTTTTTTTGTTTCCACTTTTCTGGAGTTGCAGAACATACACACCCTTTCTTCCCAAGCTTCCTTTGGTCTTTTCCAATGCCCGGTTTCACAACAGAGTTGATGGGAATTAGTTCTTAATTGGGCAATAAGCATTTTGGCTCTCTGAGATATATTGGCCCCTATATACGCTTTTTGATGGTGGTTGTAAGTGGGGTTAAACTCTTCAATGTAATACTTTTTTATTTCTCCCTAACCCTTTATCCCAGAATCACTTGTGGAATCTATCAATAACAAAAGCCTTTATCTCTTTACTGTTTGTAGGGAACCTGTTCAAGTGAATATCCCTTTTACTAAGACATTTAATATATTGTCACATCCACGTCTTCTTTCTTTTGCACAATATGTCATTGAAGACGACCTTAGGCCATCAACCATCTTCCATTTGCTCAATTGTTTTTAGATATCTTATGAGACGCACCATAGCAATTGCTTCAATAGGAGCAACCCCCATTTCACTCAACATGATATATGAAACTAAAATGCTTTGCAGAGACATATTTTCCCCTTCATCAGAACTATTGAGAAGCATAGTGGAAAGGACAAACATTCGAGTGGAGGTTGATGCCATAAGTGTCATATTAAATTATTTATGGTACCGCTGGCATCATTTCGATAACTCTTTGTTGTCTCAATCGCCTTCTCCAGTACAAACTCGTTCAAGGAACGAACCCAGGCTTGTGGAGGAGTAAAAGGGGGGTGACATCACGAGTATTCACGGCCATCTACATGCACGAGGCTTGACGTGTGTGAAATTTCCCCACCTCCATTCTTTCCGACTAGCACCCAATCCAGGGAATGTATATATATATATATATATATATATATATATATTTGATGTTGTAAATGTGAACACATAAAACACTCATATAAAATGATAATTAATGAAGTCTCGTATTTATCAACTTTTCCCCTAATTTGCAAACATTATAATTAGATTGATGATGATTAACGTCCACTAAGACCGAATTGGTCTAACTTAAAAGGGTAAGTGATTACTTGTGATTCTTTAGAATTTTGTTTCTGTGCTCGAAAAGAATTAAGAGAAGCTTTCCAAGATCACCATACTTTTGCTGAGTTAAGAGGTTAGGAAGGTTGGTAGTGTGACAAATATTTGGACAATCTAAGAGAAAGTGTTTTTCATCTTCAACCTTCTTAGTGTCACAAATGTGACACAATCTTTCATTCCATGGCATTTTAGGAATTGACCAACGCCCAGTTTCACTATGGAGCTCGTGAGAATTTGTTCTTATCTTAGCAATGCTTATTTTTTCCTTTACACTTGGAAAAACATATAGATAATTTCTATCTTCTAGATTAGGGTTGATTACATCATTATAATACCTTAATTTTGTTTTTTCCTCTAACTCTTTATCACACCACATTTTCTCCTTAAATTTTGATTTGATGTTTTTTTTAATAGTATCTTTATTCTGCAAAATTGTGACTTCCATGATTCCCCAATAGTTTATCCAAGACCGAGCATCTTTATGCCATCCTCGCTTGAGTCGATGGTGGTTATGACTCAATTTTGAAGCAATTTTAGGAAGCCTCGTGTCTTCCATGTTGTTTAAATTTTTCTTATACATTAGGTATCTAGTCATAGCCATGCTCTCAATGGGGGAGAGGTTTGTTTCTAAGAGGAGGATGGGATAGGGTGTATTTCCTTTAATTTTGATATTTTAGGTTATAAAATTCTTTCGTATTTGCTCTATATTTATCCAGGATTCATGAGAGATACTACAGCCCCAGACTTCACATGCATAAAGAATAATAGGTGTAACAAAACTCTCAAAGAGGAGTTTCTTCTTATCCCAACTCCAAAAATCAACGGATTCACAATTTTTTTCAAGCCCATAATAAGATTTCCATCCCCCAATAATCCTTTTCTCAATTGTATAATTCCAATTGAGCTTGTGGTGAATATTAATTCCAAGATATTTGTATGAAGTCACTTTCTCCAATTTTTTGTTGTCATATACGAAGGTATCATAAGGGATCTTATTGGATTTAATAATCATGACCTTAGTCTTATTGGTATTAACAATCATACCCATATTGGAGAAAAAACCCTTGAGGATTCTTAGTTGGTTTTCAAGATCATGGGGACTCCTTTCCATAAGAACAATATCATCAACATAAAGAAGAAGATTGATGACTATAGCAGTGAGAGTAGGGCTGACACAACATGATTTTTCCAAGCAATACTCTAACTTGTCAATTTATATGCCAAAAAGCGTAGGGGACAAGGGACAACTTTGTTTGACTCTGATATTGCAGTTAATCTTTTTTGACCAGCCCTCAGTGTTTTTAAACTTAGCAATAACGTTCTCATACATCCTTATTTTAGCAGCCCTCAATTGAGAGGCACTTAAATCTTTTCCGACCTATTCCAAAGGTTTTTCCTAAGAACCGTGTCAAAAGATTTTCTAAAGTCAACAAAACAACAAAAAAGATTGGTTTTAGTATTGCAGAACTCCTCTGCAATGATCCCAAAGGTAACAATATGGTTCAAAGTTGAATGATATCTCCTAAACCTGGCCTAACCTTTATCTCTTTTACCCTAACTTTCTAGCCAAAGGATAATCTTCTTTTCCAAAATAATTCCATAAAGCTTGGATAAAATTGGGCTAATCATAATGATCCCCATTTTTTAAAATAGGAACAATGAGGCTTTGCATCCAGGATTTAGGGAAGCCCTACTTGACTGCTAAATTGAAGAGCTTGTGTATGTGACTCTGTGAGGGATAAGGATTGGCCCTCTGATTTTAAAAATTTCAGCTTGTTAGCCTTCAATAACCTTAGCTTTCCCATTTGCAAGCCGCTTAACCCCGAACTCTATGTCATCTAAAGAAAAAACTTATTCCTTTGCAGGGACAGTAGGAATGGTATCCATGGCATTAGGGAACTTGTAAAGACTTTTAAGGTAGGAATTCCAGTCCCTTAAGGGAATCCTATTATTTTATTTAGTATTGCGGTTTAGAATTTGGCTCCAGAACTTCTTAGGATCTAGCTTATATAGTTGTGAAAGTTTATCTTTCCTTTTATTGATATAGTACCTTTTTTTCCTTTTAATTATGGATTTTTACGTATTGATCTTATCGAGTTTTAAGGACTCATTAGAAGCATCCATAATGGATTTCCTAGCAATTTTACATTTTTTATCATACCAAGGGTTGGTTGTTCTATTATTTTTTTTATAGGACACCTCAAAAGAGAACTTGTTAATAGAAGTGGAAAGGGTAGTTGTAAAATTATGATAGAGTTCTTTAATGTTGTCCTTATAAGTTAGGAGATTTAATTTACTATTTAAATCAAGAAAATGTCAACTTTACTTTTGTCAAAGAGGAAATTCCTTTGATTATCAAAATTCTCTTTAATCATGCTCCTATGCATGGAAAATTTTAGAGTTAGGGTTAAAGGTTTATGATCAGAGTCGGTCTCATCGTCATTTAAAAGGTCAAAATTTTCTATTTGGTTGGAAACAGGGATATCAAATATCACATAATCTACAACACTACTAGCTAGCCCATGAATACAAGACATCTGGTTGGATTTTGGCCACTTCATTACTCGATTGCAAATTATTAGGTCTTGAGAGTTGTAGAGCTTGACCAACTCAGTACCAAACAAATTCTCAATTAGGTCTTCAGAGCTTCTTTTGTAGCTATTACTATAGAAATATTCATGTAACCCACATTTTGGAATATGATAGAGGAAAATGTATGTGACTCTCAATAATTAAAAAAACACAATATATTAAAACTGTGGATAAGTAAGCTTAGAGTTCTTAGAGAATAAAGTCCTTAAAAAATCACATGTTCTAGATATATCTCTATCAACTTTTCACCTCGATAAGTAAGCTATTTTTTATAGAAAAAAAGTCATTAAATAATCACAAGTGCTAGATGTCTGTCATATAAAAATCTTTCATTAGCATCATTGTCACTCTCACCATTATGTTCCATTTGAGTTAAGTAATCTTCAATTGTTGCAACTCTCAACCTAGTAATGCATAATATGGCTTTGATGACCCTACTATTAACATTTGTCCCTTAACAAAATCATCATAAACAATCCTTCTTTCATTCCTTTCATAGCTGAGGTTTCCCTCTAGTTAAGAGAAAATGGCCATCATGTAATAATTTCCACACATTTATAGGAAGGGAGGTGACTATTCATCATCACTAACTAAGGCTTTATATTGCATAGTCGGTATTCCATCAATCAGTTATAATTTAAGGTAAATTAACATCCTTTGATACAAATTATCTTATAGTTACAGTCCAAGGAGTGTGGCTCCACAAATCTCTTAAAGTCAAATCATACTCAATTAATTATGCTCCTCACATGCTTTATATGTATCCATGATTTTTGGTAGTGAAAATATATCATTTAAAATTTTAATGAAAGTAATAATATTTCATATATTGTATTTATATCTTCATGTATGTGACCCATTTAGAAGAAAGTACAATCTATAGCTTCAAAGACCCTCCTCATTGTTAAAAGGATGCAAATCCAAGCATGTAATAATTTTTACTGTCAATTGCATAATCTAAAACAATTTGGTTAGCCACATTCATATAATTGTAATTTCACTTTGTCAATGCATGTTACCTTAAATATTGTTAGTCTTATTATAAAGTATTTCAAATAGTGACATTTAAGAAAGGGTGGTGTTTCAAGCAAAGATGAATTGGAAGGATAATATGGTTTTTATTACTTTGAAAAAATTATTATTTTAAATTAAAATAACTACTCAAAAATTCACAAGACATTGTGCTCTAAAATGGGTTCCTTTAATCACAATCATGTTTAACGGGGAGAAAAAAAATATTATTTTAAATTAAAATGACTACTCAAAAATTCACGAGACATTGTGCTCTAAAATGGGTTCCTTTAATCACAATCATGTTTAACGGGGAGAAAAACTATATTGATAAATGCATTTGACCTACTACCTTAATAAACTTTAGTATGGATAATCTCTATTGTGATAAGTTTATTGTCTATACTTTAATTATGTTAATGGAATTAGTCTATATCTATGCACTCCATTGATGGTATTCATTGGTCAATTTTTTTATTATTAAATGTAAAGTTTATATTACAAACATAAAGTTATTGTTATCATCAATCCATGTAGAACACATAATTTTATTCATGCAACCACTGATTAACTTAGTTTGTATTTTGATAAAAATATTTACTCTTCCCATTGAAGGAAAAGTTAAAGTACAACTTTTGTTTTTTAGCAAATTTGTTAATCTTCATTGCTCTAAACTATCAAATAGTACTATGTATTCCAATATTGGAGGTATTACCTCTCAATCATACATGAGGTTCTACATCTTCCACATCTACACATTCTTGTCGCTAAGTCCTTATAGGGTAGGTCCTAATAGGTATTCTCTCTATCTTTAACTAGAATACATGCTTCTTAAGGATTAAATGTAATATTCATTCTCAAAACCAACCCAAATCATCAATAACAAGGTGTGCCTTGCATAATGGTGTTTAGTATGGTAATATTCTTATAGGGTAGGTCCCAATTTGTATTCTCTATATCATTGACCAAAATACGTCCTTCGTGAGGTTAGGATTCAATATTCATTCTCAACATTAACCTGAACCATTGATAATGGGTTGTTCCTTGCATATTGGTGTTTAATATGGTAATATGTATTAAATGGATCAAAGATAAGAATATACACTCTTAATTGTTATACACCCATAAAGTTATTATCTTAAAAAGACTGCCATTAATCTTATATCTTATTTAGCATAAGAACTCCTTCGTGAAATTGATTACCATTTTAATCCCTAATACATTGATTCATTCCCATGATTCATCGAAGTCTTCCCCGCTAATATTTTAAACTAGAAACGATTTCCATTAATTGTTACAAGAAACCAAACAAACCCTAATTAAAGTAGTCACAAGCTAAGAATGGAAAAGAGTAGAGGGTTCTCATAATTCTAAACAAGGTCTCATTTTCCCAATCAAACCATTAATATGATTTTGTTTCTGAAATTATTCTAAGGCTTCTTCACGAATCTTTTGAACCCCAAACAAGTTCTCGATTAATAGAAGAATGTGCTAACAAGAATTGGAAGCCTAGAGAAGAAAGTTCTCAAACTTTCAAGTGATCCTAATTAAAATGAAAGAATATGCTTTCATCATTTATTTCATGCCAGATACAGGGAAGGGTAGCACCAATCATGCACAATAAGCCTGTCACATCGATGGGAAATGCTTACTTCAACTGAGATGAAGGAGCACATGTTTGCTATCCTAAATTCCCCTACCAATTTGTCATTGGGGTTGCTAGAACCAGGGTTCCCAATGATCATGATTCGTCTTGGGCTTCTCCATTAAGCTCTCAAACCACACACAATTTCCCAATCAACATAAAACTATACTTATATTCATAGAGATCCAAACAAATCACAAACAATGCAATTAGAGGTTGAGAATGTAGAAGAGTAAAGAGTTCTTGTAGTTGCAAATGAGGGAGATCACATCCTTTCATAATTTAATGTATGAAGATAGGGAAGTGCAATACCAATCAATGATAATAAACCAAGTAAATGACCCTTCAACCCATGTCTACCTCTGTCAACTACATATTCACTAAATAATTGAATGATAAGAACACTCACTTCAACTCATCACCATCCCAAACACCTCCTCATCAAATAACCTTAGAAAAAAAATCAAACATAAAATAAATAATTATTATAAAAAAATCAAACCCTACCCCAAAATATAACCTCTATTTCATATATAAAACTTGTAATTATAAGCGTCTCCCACGACACCCATCGAGCATGCATTCTCCTTAGGAAGATTCGCCGACAAAAGGACGAAGAGAAAAAGGAAGGAAGCGATTTATTGGGAAAACAAAGGCATTTGGGTGTGGGTAGGAGCACCTTGGGCACATAATGGTGATGTGTGGCACCAAGGGGGCACACAACTTACTTTCCTTATAATGATTGAAGGATACTTGGGTTTCATTTGGGAAAGGGCGGGATGATTGGGGAGCCAGCCCAAGTAGTCGAATTATCTGCCCTCGGCAACATGGGTTCATCAGACAGGTTGGACAACCCCATAGACACATCCATGAGGAATTACAATGATCAGAATGAAGAGCGCACAAGGCAAGGGGCACATGCCCAAAGATGGGGTGCATCGATACAACAGACGAATGGTTGATGGGCGTGTGGGATTTGGATGGGCGCACTGGGTCCACAAAGGGGCGTGATGAGTTGGTTGAGTGTGGGTTCCTGAAAGGGCATGAAACACCCAAGAGACATTATTTTTCACACAAGTGACTCTTGGAATCGATATAAAAGAAAGGAAACACAACCAAAGATAGTGTTAATACCTAGACAAAGCCCCATGTTATGTATAAAACCCCTTATTAAGCCATATATATTGAAATATTACATTTCTATTGTTATATGTGTAGGTCGACTAGAATCATTCATTGCACCCTTTCATCATAATTGTACCCTTTTGTCTCCTATATATATATATATATATATATATATATATATATATATATATATATATATATACATATATATATATATATATATATA
>SNQJ01S0009903.1:38897-107575 GCA_010110895.2 Picea sitchensis | reverse complement strand
TTTTTCTATGTCCTTTTTTCTACAGGTTGGGGCCGCCCTTTCCTAGATTTTACTGTGAGGGGTTCCCAGGCCCAAATTTCTATGTCTTTTGTTTGAGATTCTGCTTTATTTTGATGGCATATCGATAGGTCGTGCCCAAGAATGAGATTTCCAGAAACTCCATTTCGTCTTGGATGTATCTATGCATACCACGACGATACATGAGCACTAGATGTCGCTCAAAATCTTTGATACCCATCTTGGTGCGCAAGGTATGGAAGATGTTTGTGATCTCAGCAACCGCTTCATCTCTTTCCTGTCGCAACGTGGTCCATTTTGTGTACAAGTCTACATAAATTACAACAGGGTAATATTATTCCTTAATAGCGTCCATGAAGGACTCCCAAGTGACTGCAACTATAAATAATGAAGGTTCCTCTATTTCCTTTTCCTCACAGAACATTTCCCACCAACCTTTGACATGGGAGACAACTTTGAGGAGTGAAAAAGTAATCTTTTCTCTATTCGAGAAGTTATGGATAGATAAATACCCTTCTAGAAAATGCAACCATTTGTCTACCGTATCTGCATCTATCTGACCTTCAAATATAGGAATATCGAAGTTGATTTGTTCCTTGAAGGGAAGTGCCTTCGTTTGAGGCAGATGCGTCACCTATTGGTAGCCGCCAAAAGATTTGCGCAAAACTATCCATCATCTCGTTCCTATGTTGCATTAGGGATTCCTTGAGAAACATTTTGAAGGGATCCCCTATCCCACCACCTTTATTTTCTTCTCCCATGAGAGGTCATTTGGGCATGCGAGAGATTTTGTCCTCAAGAGAAACAAGCTCGAGACCCAATTCTTTGTACCCTAACCTCGTTGGGGACATGCATTAAGAATGACAAGGAGAAGACTGCTCTAATACCATTGATAGAGAATATATTTTTAACGAAATGAATATAGATTATTATCAAAATATGCTTAACACAAAATAACAAAGATTATATAGAATGGTAGTGGCTTATCTCTAAGAAGAGATGTGACGACTGTGCTCATTCACAATAAGATAATTACCATGAGGCTCTGAAGGCCTTTTTACAATAAAACGGGAATTTCAAAAACCCTAGACATCCAAAACACCTAACCCTAGGAGATGAAGCGCCAAAAGTCATGTGGGCTCTGTTTGGGTGAGTTAGTACATTAACTTTCTGGATTCGTAACTTTTGCATACGATCTCTATTTTAGGTGCACAATAGCCCGTTGGAAAGGTCTATCTGAGGAATACACATTTTTTTTCTATCTATCCAAGGTCATTTCAACTGTGGAAAACACTGGAAAAATTTGTTTAGGGCCTCAAAACAGCCCTGCAAGTTAGGGACCCAAAAACTCGGGAAAAAATTGCCAAACTGCAAAAATGCCAAAATGAGTCAGTTGGAATAGGTGGGAGGACACCGACATCCATCTCAATCAATCCTCCCCCCTTAGGAAGAAATGTTATCCATTGCTTTGATTTCCCCCATCAAATGAGGAAATTTCTGCAGAACTTGGCCTCGGGTGAGCCACTTGCCTTGGTGCAGTAACTGCCCTACTTTGACAACTCGATAAAGTTGGATCCTTTGCTGGTGAGTGCCCTTGATCTGCTTGTCCAAAATGTGATCATTGGATTCCTGTTGTATGCAGTTGGGGTTGAGCTATGTTGGTGTCAATTGTTATTCTATCTATGAGGTGTCCAATAATGGCGGGAAATACAGTCGAAGGATATCCAGGTTAAACACTGGGTGCAAGCCAAGGAAAGGAGGAATGTTGAGCTCGAAAGAATTATCACCCAAATATTTGGTGATGGTGTATGTCCCATAATGGAGTGGGAGAAGCTTCTGATGACTTGGATTTTGGTTGGATCCACATGTACACCATGTTGATCAATGATGTATCCCAGGTAATGAACCTTGTCCATGCCGAAGGAGCACTTTTCCAAGTTGGCATAGAGATGGTGTTGACGCAGGGTGTGCAGAACCTATTGAATATGTTGCAAGTGTTCTTCCCAAATGTTGTTGTAAATCAGGATGTCATCCATATAAACCACTACAAAATTATTGATGACTGGTTGCAGTATATCGTCCATCATCCTCATAAAAGTGGCTAGAGAATTTTTCAAACCAAAGGGCATGACCAACCATTCAAAAATAACTTCCTTTGAATTGAAGTCGATCTTCCGTATATCTGTCTATTTTATCGGGACCTGGTGGTATCCAGACTTCAGATCAATATTAATAAAGTATTTATCCCCCATGAGTTGATCAAGGAGGTCGTCGATTCAGGGAATTGGGTACTGGTTTCTGACTGTGATTTTACTCAGGGCCTGGTAATCAATGCAGAGTCACTAGGTTCCATCTTTGTTCTATACCAACACGATTGGGCTCCCACTAGTGATGATCTGGGATAGATGTGCTCCTTGTGGAGAAGTTCTTGGATCTGCCACTTGATCTCCTCATTCTCTAACAGAGAGCGATGATAGAATGGCCCATTGGGAAGCGGTCCATTGTGGTTCATATCGATGGGGTGCTTGACTTGACAGTGCATAGGTACCCCGGTAGGTGAGGAGAATATATTTTAGCATTCTTCCATGAACTTATCCACTTGATTTTTTTGTGTGGAGAGGTCGGTCGCGGAGACCCTCAATGTGGCTGTGATCTTTCGTTCATTCTAAGAGTGAATCATGAAGAAGACAAATTTTCTTTTCCGAGAGATGATATTTCTACATTTCTTGGCAGAGATCAAGGAAATAACACTGGGTGGGATTGCCTTGGGTATCCTATACAATTTCTTGTTCAAAGTAATAGTAACACTGCAAGGCCTAGACTCATATACAACATGAAGTTTCCATAAATATGGGTGTCCCAAAAGAAAATTAAAACTTTGAGAGGGGAAACATCACACAATACCTCATCTTTGAAGGGCTTGATGTCATATGGTAGAAGACATTGTCGGTTAACGTGGATGTCGCTTCCTTGGCGAAGCCATCCGATGGTGTAGGGATGCAGGTGCAGTATTGTCAACATGGCGAGTCGCTTGACAACCTTTGCTGAGATGAGGTTCTTCTAGCTACCTCTATCAATGATGAAGTGTAGCGGGGTACCCTTCACCCACATATGTGAATGAAAAAGGTGCTCACCTTCCTCTGGCTCGTCTAGTTCACTGGGCTAGAGCTTGGTGGTAGAAACGGTACCACTGAGTTCTACATCTATGATCTATCTCCCCCTTTCTGGTTCTGACTCAGAGTCGGAAGCCACATCTGATTCAGAGGCTTTCACCTCAGCCACCAACGACTCCTTCGAGCAGCAATCAATAGTGTTATGCCAGGGGATCTTATGGAAGTCGCACCACTTCCCAATATCTTTCTTTGTCTTTCTAGTTTCCTTCTTTTCTTGTGGCCTAGACTAGTTGTCCCGAGGTTTTCCATCTTTTCTCTATCCTTTGTTCTGTGGGTTGGGACCACCCTTTCCTGGATTTTACTGTGAGGGGTTCCCAGGCCCAAATTGTTGTGCCTTTTGTTTGAGCTTTTGCTCGATTTTGATGGCATATTGGTAGGTCGCGCCCAAGGATGAGATGTCCAAAAACTCCATTAGGCCTAGATGTATCTATGCAGACTATTGTGATACTTGATCACCATATGTTGCTCATAATATTTGATACCCATCTTGGTGCACAAGGTATGGAAGATGTTTGTGAACTCGGGCACCGCTTGTTCTCTTTCCTACCGCAGCGTGGTCCATTTTGTGTACAGGTCATCATAGCTTCCAAAAGGGTAGTATTGTTCCTTAATAGCATCCTTGAAGGACTCCCAAGTGACTAGGACTATAAATAATGAGGGATCCTCTGCTTCCTTTTGCTCAGATAAAGTTTCCCACCAATATTTGACATGGGGGACAACTTTGAGGAGCGCAAAAGTAATATTTTCTCTATTCGAGAAGTTATGGACAGAGAAATTCCCTTCTAGCAGATTCAACCATATGTATACCATATATGAATCTATCTGACCTTCAAATATAGGAATATCGAAGTTGATTTGTACCTTGAAGGGGGTGAAGATGTGTTTCCTGTTGGTAGCCACCGAAGGATTTGCGCAAAACTATCCATCATCTCATTCCTTTGTTGCATGAGGAATTCCTCGAGCAACATTTTGAAGGGATATCTTGTCCTGTCATCTTTCTTTTATTCTTCCATGAGAGGTGGTTTGGGCTTGAGAGAGATTTTGTCCTCAATAGAAACTAGCTCGAGACCCAATTCTTTGTACCTTCACCTCGTTGGGGACATGCATTAATAATGTCAAGGAGCAGACCACTCTGATACCACTGATCCAGAATATATTTGCAGAATGAAATGAATACAAATTATTATCAAAATATGCTTAACATAGAATAACATATATACAGTAAAACTAGTTTCTATTAAATAAGGAAATAAGTTGAAACTGTAAAATGCAGTGGAAACAAGCTTGCTAGAATGGTGGCGGCTTATCTCTGAGAAGAGATGTGACAGTTGTGCTCATTCGCAAGAACATCATTACCATGAAAATCTGAATGACTTTTTACAATAAAACAAGATTGTCAAAATCCCTAGACATCCAAAAAACCTAACCCCAAGAGACGAAGCGCCAAAAGTCATGTGGGCCCCATTTGGGTAAGTTAATACATCAACTTCCTGGCATCGTAACTTTTGCATACGATCTCTATTCTAGTTGCATGATAGCCCATTGGAAATTTATATCCAAGGACTACACATATTGTTGCTATATATTCAAGATCATTTCAACCGTGGATAACCTTATAAAACGTTGTTTAGGGCCTCAAAACGACCCTGCAAGTCACGGACCCGAAAACTAGGGAAAAAACTGCCAAACTGGAAAATGCCAAAATTAGCCAGCTGGAATAGGTGGGAGGCAACCAACATCCATATGGATCAATCCTCCCCAGTAGGAATCAATGGTATCCATTGCATTGAGTTCCCCCATCACATGAGGAAATTTTCGTTGAATCTAGACCCTGGTGAGCCACTTACCTTGGTGTAGGAGTTGCCTTGCATTGACAACTCATTAAAGTTGGATCCTTTGATAGCGAGTGACCTTGATCTGATTTTCCACAATCTTATTAATGGATTCTTGTTTTATGCAGTTAAGTTTGAGCTCTGTTGGTGTCAGTTGTTCTGTTATCTCTAAGGCGTCCAATAATAATAGAGATAACAGATAACAAAACACCTCCAATGGCATCCAATAATGGTGTCAGTTGTTTGGCCACCAACATCCATCTGGATCAGTGAAGGGTTCGACAGACTGAACCATTATAGAGGAAACATGAGCATAGACTTGGTTGGTTGTGATAGGGACAAGTTGCAGACAAATTCGTGACTTGGACACACTCCTTGAGCACGCAAAGTGTAGAGTTCCATGGGTGAATGAAGCACTTGGACAAGGCAGATGAATGTAGTACTTCCGAAAAACTTATCACAAACCTAAATGAAGATTTAAACATAGAGGCAATTGCACATAGATCTTGGTGAATGGTTCATCAAGGTGATTTTTTTTGTCATAGGTGGTTTGGGCATAGGCCTATGTGCGTATGTAGACCAAGGGAGAAGTTTAGGAGGGAAAATAGAGCACTTCAAGGATGATTTTAAGGATGGAAATTTATATTAAAATGTAGAAACCTGGGCTAATCTTACTAGTCCTTAATATGCAAAATGTAAAATGTTTAGCAATAATTTTGTAAAAATATTCAAATTTATAAGGATTTTATATAGTTTCTATAAAATTTTGGCGATTTTTTAGGTAAAATAATTTTATTCTATGGAATTTGGGCGAATCGTTTTTAGAAAAAATGGAAATTGGTGAATCTTTTTTGGGAAAACCATGGAAAATTAGCCCATTTGTGAAATTTAGCCCCTAAAATCATCTATGGAGCACTTGTATGTGTAAACAAATGAAAAACTCATTTCATACTTGAGATAGTGCAAAAGAGTTGCACATAACTCTTCATAAGGAAAAGTGTTGAGGGTCAAGAAATGAAATGGATGGTGCAAGTGATGAAGCTTGGAAGGTCGAAAGAGACAATGCAAATCAATGATTCGAGAAAATCCAAGAGGCTTTGGAGAGGATGGGCGAATTTGATGCACATGTAAATTCTAAGATCAATAGACTAAAGGCATTGGTGGAGATGACTGAGAATTTGGTGTAGGATACATTAGGAGCAATGATGGAGGAAAGAATCCAACATTAAGGAAGGGAAATAGAAAAGAATTATCCCAAACCGATCATGAAGAAAGGTAGGATGATTGAGTGTTACCTATGTTCACAAACTCATTTTATGAGGAACTATCCATTGCAATGAAAGTTGGCTTTGTTGGTTGAGGAGGATGCTCAACTCACACAAATAGTGGAGGAGTCAGATTAATTGGTAGAGGTGGTTCAAGTGTCAAAACCAATGGAAGAGATGAACAAAGTCATGGAAAGATTGGTGGAATGCATGCAAGAGTTCAAGACAAGAGGTCAAGGATAACTGTCACAAAGTAAATAAGGTGAAGGACTCTGATTTGTGAAAACAATAGTAAGTGGGATGAAGATGGAAGCCTTGGTTGACACTGGAGAAATGCGCAATTTTGTGAGTGAATGATCTGTGAAGTCTCTTCATCACAAACATGAGACCTGCACTGGAACGCGCAAAGTGTTGAAGTCACAACAATGTTGGTGGTGGGGATTTTTCATTCAACAACATTGAGAGTGGGAGAGTGGTGTGGAAACATGGATCTGTTGGTAGCTCCATCAAAATATCATGTGATGATATTGGGCTTGGAATTCCTCAAACTTTCCAAAGAAGCTCCACTCATTCAAGAAAGTTGCTTAGTTTTCTTGGGAAAGGCCAGAACACCAAGCACACCCTTGATGATGAAGAGGAATATTGGGAGGATGCATATTATCTCTATGATCATGTTAATAGAAGGATTCAATGGGAGCACCGAGGATCCTTTCAATGTGACACAAAAACTATATGTCATCCACACCGCGACATCTCTAAGAAGTTTGGAACAAGAATAACAACAATGGATGGTGATGAAGACTTCGATGAAGACAACCATAGGGAAGGTTGGTCGATTGAGGATTTTGCAGAACCATGAATGTGAGTGTAAGAGACATTTGGACTCTTCACTTTCCATGTAGCGAGAGGAACATCACCAAGTGAATAGTCATCAACAACAGATTAGGGACATTATGGAATATCAAACATCAGACTTACCCACTACAGAAACTCCAAGAATTGAGCCAAGACAGTGCGTGGAGGAACTTACTCAACCAGATTTGGAGACAAACATGGAGGAGGTAGGTGTTGAAAACAAATACTCTCCAAGTGGATTCAACCCTTGGTATTCACTAATACTATGTTGATATTTTACCACTCTACTCAACACCTAGTAATTAGCTCAAAATAAAATTGCTTTTTCTACTAAAAGAACAATTGAGCAATCAACTAAACATGCAACGAAATAATAAACAAGGAAACCAAATCAAGCACATAAGAACACCAACATTTTCAGGTAAACCCATGCAAAAAACCCCGAAGGGAAAACTAGTCCAGTGAATCTTTTATTAAGGTCAAATCAGGGCTCCTATAATAGGGAAAATAACCCACTGAGAGAACTACACACAAAAGACAAACATGGAAAGAGTTGACCTGTTGTATTACAATTATAGCACACTTTCTCATAAATCTGTGACTTTTCCTTCTACAACCTGCAGATATCTACAACTTCCCCACTATGACCTACCGATGCCTGCAACTATCTTGATTGTGCCTCATGCATGCATATGGAAATTCCATACAACAAGCTTCATACAACACATTTATCTCCTTTGGCTTCTCCTTATGAAATCCACCTGCAATTTCCTCTACTTTCTCTCCTCCTTGACCTTTATGACCTCTACATTAAAGTACTTCTCCACCTATCAATATCTTGAATCATGATCATTTCTAATACAAACCTTTCATCAATACTTGGATGAACTCTCTTCACACAACCAATGAGATCTCCTCACTCTAGTGTAAGCAAAAGTCCTTCTTTGCTCCTACACTCCTCACACTAGCAAAATCCCTTCTTTACTATCCTTAACCTTGGTCTCTCACCAAGTCTCTCGACCTCGACCTCTTGTCAAAAGTCCTGATCATGTTGACTCCCTCAACATAAGATATTTCTCCTTTACCCTAGCCTTTCTTTTATAATCATGAGATACAATCTATTTCTAATCTCTAAAGTGATCTACGGTTGATATTACTTCTCAAACCCACTTAAGATTTGGATTAACTGTTGCATGCTAAGCATGTCCTTAAATAACTCAATTCACTAATAAATACAATTTTACTTTAATAAATTCCTTTTAACTAAAGTAAACTCAAGACTAGAATATTTTCGACAACTTCCACATGAAAAACACATACCTATGTGGAAGTACCTGTCCGATGCTACCACAAAACTCAACACTACCTCTTAGTGAGGAATGTATTTATACCACCTGGAGTTGGCTCTATATTCTCTACCAGATCCACTACCATGCTTGGTCTCCAATACACCTGATTGGATGCTCCCTCTAACACATAATCTATCCTTGGCATTATGGTTTGACCTGTCTTCGAAGACTTACTACCTTTGAACATGCTCCTAGAATTATCCTACTCCTGAGCATCTTGCATGGCCATATTGTACCACAAATCCTTCTTAACTAACTTGGAAGGTTGCTCCTTCCCACATTAACCTAAAGGATGACTCCCTCTGAGCTGCTCAACCTTCGGAGCTACCTACTCCATGTTCTCAATCACTATGCTTCTGACAATTTCTCCATAATCCAAGATCATCTTGGATCCTTTTATAGGATCCCATCCTAGGATAATGGTTCACCTAACGAATAAAAATCATCAAATATTCAGGCCCTACAAACCAAAATATGAAAGCTTCGATCTTACTAGTTAGATGTTATCTCCCTTGCTTCCCCTTTGCTCCTTTCCTCAAACCTTTCCCTACACACATGAATGCAATTCCTTCTCCATCCACTCAATGAGATCTTACTCACCCATTCTGTGTGTCTTATATCAACTCAGAAATAGCCAACACCTGCAACCGAGCACCTTTGTTGTTGTTGTACGGTCTTGTACCTGCAATGCCTCTATTGTCTAGATCTGTCCTTGTCACCAGATTTGTCTGTTGATCATGGTGTTATTCTGGTTGCTCCTACGAATTCTCTTCTCCTTTGGATTGATTGTATCTCTAGGTGAAATTCCTTCTTCACCCATTTTTTAGATCTCCTTGAGAAAAATTCCTTCTTTGCTCTGTTTGTGAGTCATTGACTCCAATAAATATGTCATCCTTCGATCTCTGGATGAACTTCCTTCCTCACCCATCTAAGATATCTGGATGAAATTCCATCTTTTCTCCAAAGTAGATGACTCAGGCACATGAGAAAAATTTATTATGTGCTCACATGTGCTCCCTCTCTCCTTCAAAGCCTCGGTTCTGATGTTTCCCATAAATTAGTCCTTTGATTTATGCCTGCAAGTTTATAGATCTGCTAAGATATCTTACAAATTTGACTGATTTGCTGCAAAAGAAATTGGATATGTTCTTAGTCCTTCAAGAAACCACCTCAACACTCATGATCCCATAGATCTGCTGCTGCAACTCTAGATATGAACTTGATCTCTACTCTGGTCACTCATATCTCATAGATCTGTCGACCATGTGCACTTGGTTTCCTCCCATAGAAACCTTTCTCTGATACCATGTTGAAAAAAAATACTCTCCAAGTGGATTCAACCCTTGGTATGCACTAATACCATGTTGATATTTTAACACTCTACTCAACGCTCGACATTTAGCTTAAAATAAAATCACTTTATCTACTCAAATCAAAATTGAGTAATCAACTAAACATGCAGCAAGGGCATAAGCAAGGAAACCAAATCAAGCACATAAGAACACTAAGATTTTTTGTTAAACCCATGGAAAAAACCTAGAGGGAAAACTAGTGCAATGATGATTCTATTAAAATCAAATCAAGGCTCTCGTAATATGGAAAATGGCCCACCGAGAGAATTACACACTGCAGACAAACCTGTCAAGAGCTGACCTATTGTATGACAGTTCTGGCGCACTTTCCCAGAAATCAATGAATTTCCCTTCTACGACCTGCAAATATATGCAACTTGCCCCACTGTGACCTGCAGATGTTCACGACTGTATCAACTGTGACTTGCGGATGCATACAAAAATTTTGTACAACAAGATATGTATGACACACTTCTTTCCTTTGGCTTCTCCCTTTGAAACCCATCTGCGACTGCATCTTCTCTCTCTCCTCCTTGACCTCTATGACCTCTAGAATCTAGATTAAAGATCTTCTCCATCTATCAAGATATTGAATCATAATCCTTTGTTTTTCAACCCTCTTATGAATACTTGGATGAACTCTCTTCACCCAACTAGTGAGATCTCCTCACTCTAGTGTAAGCAAAATTATTTCTTTTCTCCTACACTCCTCACGCAAGAAAAATTCACTCTTTGTTTTCCTCAACCTTGGTCTCTCACCAAGTATCTTGACCTCAACCTCTCACCAAAAGTCCCAAACATATCGAATCCCTCAATACAAGTGATTTCTCCTTTACCCCAACCTTGCTTTTATAATCATGAGTTACATTCTATTTCTAATCTCCAAAGTGATCTACGGTTGAGATTACTTCTCACACCCACTCAAGATTTATATTACATGTTGCATGCTAAGCATGTCCATAAATAAATAAATTCAATAATAAATACAATTTTACTTTAATTAATTCCTTTTAACTAAAGTAAAATCAAGACTAGAATATTTTCGACAACTTCCACATGCAAAACGCATGCCTATGTGGAAGTACCTGTCCAATGGTATCAAAAACATCAATAGTTGGAGAAGAAGATCGAATTCCAACAACGTTCATGAACTTTTGTAGGAGGGCCATGGAGATATACGATTTCCAACTTATTGCAAAATGACTTGAGGAGTTTGGATACACATCGAAGGAAGTTTTTTTGGTGATGTGATACTTGCGCATGAAACACAAGTCAAACACGATGTATGTCAATAGACTTGGTGGCGGCTATTGGGTACACTCTGTTTGCTAAATGAATAATAAAAAAATGTATTGTCGAGAGCAATCATCACGAATGATGATTCCTAGGGGAGGTGTCATCAAAAGACTCAAGCATGGAAGTTGCAAGACAACATATCGGTTGTGGAGGTGACTTGCCAAAATGAGGCAAGGGGAAATACCTTTCCCATAACTGAAGGGGTTCGACTAAGTGAGAAGAATAAGTTGAGACTATAGTGGGAAACTCAATAAGACCAAGAAGGGTTGAACCACATGATGATGAGGCAGATAGAAAATAGTTTCTTGAATGTGGAGACGTGCATTCTCTAGCGACAGACGTGATAGTTGGGCTTGTTAGCACTCTGTAATTTTCCCAATGATGAGGAGGCAATCACTAAGGTAACATCAAACCACTTGGAGTCAAGGATATATCCCTCCAAGACTTAGAGAGGGATCCCTGTGTGTGTTTTAACTTTGTTTGGATGGGATATTAGGCTAGTTATTAGGATAGAAAGGTTTGTTTTGAGTTTTTGTTTGGGACAACAAAAAGAGGGCAATTGGGCAAAATGGAGTCAAAATGTCAAAGGTGATCCAGTGAAGGAATAGCTTACATCATATGTAACAAGGAAAGGTAGTCATGTCAATGTATCCTTGTAGTTTGTGATATGGAAAAGAAGTACAGATTAGGGTTCAATTCAAATGCAGAGCATTGCTACCTAAATTCTACATTTAAACTTCAGAGGAAAACATAAATATTGTTTTAAGCCAGAATAGGGTGTCTAAGACAAATCTTGAACATAATCTTCTTAAAAACAATAAAGAAAGTAAACAACACGTGAAAACAGAGAAAAACATGTTACATCAATAAGCACTTCACCACGTAACTATGACACAAGAACCTTGAAACATAGTGTCTTTATATTCATCAAAAAGGGTCACTTACAACCTCCTGAACATTTTTACAATAGATGGTGATCTTTCAATACCATCCTTCCCTTCAGGTCCAACCCCTATGCTATCATGTATCCTATCTTTTATAGTATCCCAATACATTCAGATCCTACAAAATAGGGAGTGAGATCCCTTCCAATATTGTTTCTAGATATTTCTGAAACAACCTAATTAATGATCTTACCCAAAATAGAGATTTGATCTCCTTTCAAAATCATATCATATATTTTTGATTTCATTATAATATATTCAATTTTTACAATTGAAAGGGTAAAATTAGCCATAACTACCTGCTGACTATGATCATCAAACTAGGGAAAATAAAACAAAATCCCAAGAAAAGGGCTATACTTTGTCTTTCTTTAAAACCAAATATAATTCGATCTAAACTTGAAAGCAAGATATTGAGGACGAGTCATAACTAGAAAATCATTCTCGAATCCTTTGATATTATTGAGGAATCCATTTTCTTTGATCTGAGAAGATCTCTGTGTTTTCTGCTGATAACAGAACTTTCGAAAGCTAACGAGGCCAAAATAGAGTGTATTTAGCTGTCGATTTTCTGGGAATGATTTTCGATAGCTAATTATGGGCTTTAAAACTGATCTTAGTTGTCGAAACCTGTAACTGCTCCTGAACTAGTAAAAATTGATTAAGTTTCTCAATGACCCTTCTTCATCTATTATAACCACATCATTTGAAATCAAGGGCAGCTTCAGATAGAGTAACAAACCTCAGGTGAGCTTTGGGTTTTAGATTTTTGTGGACAAGCTTGAACCTCAAAACCTTGTTCATGTTCTGCAGTCTACTATTCTGTTTGAAGAGATTCTTATTCTTGTGTTTTACCATTTCATATTTGATGGCCATCTGATCTAATGCATAACAAATTTTTAGGGATGACTTCCTAAGAGTCTCATTTTCTCTTTTCAGATGTCTTTCTAACTCAACAAATTCTTCTTTCATTTTATGAACCCTAGGTTTTTTTCTAACTCTTTGCTTTGATGATGTTCCAGGTATTCCTTCTTCTAAAGTTTCCATTTCTATAGCTAATGGCTGAGTATCCACATCTTCAACTAATGGCTCTGAATCATAATCTGAATATGGCAGATTTAGGACATTTGTTGTTGTAGATTTTCCTTGATCTTTTACATTCTTCCCTAACTCTAACTTTCTCTTTGTTTTATGTGATTTGGATGGAGAAACCTTTATGGCAGTTTCTACAGGTGACAGTGCTCTTCTCTTTCTTTTACTAGTTTTTGGGGAAAACAATTCCTATGAGGCAGTTCCCTTTTTCTTGGGTTGAACTTCTTGTCCAAATTCTCCCCAAAACAAGAGATAATCCCTAGTTTTATTCCTTCTATTGAGCTCCTCTAAAACTATGAGTTTGATCAGACCATGATGAAATAAACTACTGCTATCCTTTTGAGGTTTGGCTTGAACTTTGGAAGCCATCTTGGTCAGACTCTTAAGAAGGTAAAAGGGCATGTTCATAGGTTTCTTACCAGTGAAATGAAGGAGCAGTCTAAAGTGGTAAAACATGTTCCTTCCATATCTCCCCTCACAAGTGATGTAAACCCGAGTCATCTTTAGCAATGCTTACCATTTCTCCTCCAAGTAGCTCCTGGGAATATCCTTTTGCCATTTCATATTTTGATGTTCTTATTTGAGGAATGATCTGAAATAATTTCTTTGATTGAGGTAGTGTTGAACTACCTTTCTCCTTCATGAGGCATCTATGTGGTTGTTGCTACATTGGCTTCATCTATTTGCAGCACAAGCCCAAGCTGAACCTTAAAGCCATCAAAGCTTTGGACAAATGATTCTGTGACACCATAATGGTACCCTTGGATATTTTGGTAGAACTTGTAGCATCCAAACTATTTGAATAGTTCACATGCCTTAGGGCATGCCTCAAGGTATGAAGCATCATACAATTCCTTCCTCAGAAGGGCACCTCCTATTGAGATATTCATTACTAGAATTTCTTAAAATTCTTAAAAATTGTTTTGATTACAAATTTTCCATGGTATGTGAAGGTGAATGATGGAATCATTTGAACATGGAGGTGGGTTACAATAATAAGAATTGAGGATAGAGTCAAAGGATGAAAAGGTTTGGGCAGTTGTGGAAAGATTTAAAACAATCACAAACTGACTATCGACTGATTCAAAGTATGGGAAGGCTCAAGACCCTTTTTTCAGGATCAATTGAATTGGGTGGGCACGATCTAGGGTTATTATTAATTGATTAGACAAGGGGTAAACGAATCATAATCCCTCTGAAAATCGGATGAATGATAATTGAAAACGATTTTGGCGGCATATCAACAATTCATGACTTATGTACAATCATCGATATGGGACTGATAAGACCCCTTTTAAACCCTTGAGATATTCATTGCTTTTGGCATCTTATGACATGCGTGAATAAGAATTTTAGCTACCGAAAGTTACAATTTTCGGTAGCTAACGGCTATAAGATTTTGACCTTTAGCTACCGAAAATCAAACTTTCTTCCACAATTAGAATGTGAACCAAATTCATGAATTCTCTAATTACACCACTCTAAACCTTCAACAAACTTATGTGGATGCATCATAATTCCAAATTGCCATGTGACAACATTGGATATACCTGGATATTTGCTTGAAGCATTGGATATACCATTGGACCATTATTCATGAGAACCTTACCATGAAAGCATTTTCAACCTAATTAGAAAAATTCCCAACTAGATGACTGGAAAACAGATGACTATATTATAGGAACCTAACATAGGCTCCAATTGGGGATGGAAGCTCCTGAGGAGGTGTCAATAATATTAGATTTTTGGATTCGTAAATCAGTGCCTTATCCATTGGGATGATCTCACAACTTGTATCTTGATCTATCTTGAAACTCTGTCATCGAAATCCAATTGATCATCCATTTTGACTTTCACTGAATTTTTGAAGTGAAGTAGAAATAAAATAGACCACATGCTTGCCCAACAAACTTATTAGCATACTATAAATCGAATAATTGAAAGGATTTTTATCTGGTAAACTTATTTATTCACATATAATGCTATTCTAACCATTAAAATGTATGACCTTAATCAATATGAAATATCCAATATAACCAATCAAATATTGGGTTTGATATCTTAATTATTTCACTGTTCTTTACCAAACTCAGAACTAAATTTGTTAAGGGTACTTGAAAATGATTGTGAGCCTGGTCTTCATCATAGGGAGATTGATAAACCTGCAAAGCAACAGAAATGTTGGAAAGGAATTGTTGCTCTGTGATGAAAATTGTTTCCATATCGATATCTATAGGATCAAGATATACTTGGCCTATTTCTTGGTATTCCAATTCAACCAACTCCTCTTCATTATTTGATGTTGTATTTACGCTATTTACATCCTCATGCACTTCCTAACATGGCTGCAACTTTTCTGATGGGCTTTGAAATGATACTTCTGTTGAACACAATGATGAAGCTAATTGTCTGATCATATCAAAATCATAAATGTTTTTCATCCCATGACTAGTAAATGACACAGGACTTTGTATGCATATGTCAACCAATACCTCTACTATTGGATCCTGCAACAAATGAGGTAGTGATTGCATTGGCTCTAGTGAAACTTTATAATCTTTCCTGTATTCATCATTCAGAATGTGATCAAAATCCCATTTCAAAATATGAAATGAATTGGATCATAATGGTATAGAATCAAAATGGCTCAATTCATCATCTGTCTCAGACTTTGTGATTTCGCCTGAGATTTGATATTCAAGACGACTCAAGGACCAAACTTCTGGATCTAAAACATGTTCTGTGTTATCTTTGACTTCCTCATCTGATGGGTAAGAGAGTTCTCCATTCCTACTGTTGACAACTTGATTATAATTTTCTCTCAAAAATGAGGCAAGACACAGAGGCATGCATTTTGCACTTACTTGAAAACTTTCTGCATTTTCCTCCTTGTGGTATTGCTTAGTGTGCAGAGTTTGATCGTCATCTTTGCATTGTGACAACTGGGATTTTTCTTCCCATGAATATAATGTTGGTTGGTTTGAACAATCAGCCTCAATCTCGACCATATAATCATCATCTTGATGATCATATCCGGGAAAATCATCTATATATGCAAGATCATCAAACATGCACATCATATCAAGAGATTTTTATCCACCATTTGATTTTGAGCTTCATGTTTGACCATATTATGAATCGATTACATGAAATAATCCTCTTCTGTTTAAGGATGCCAAGGATGAGCTGCAAACTGTTTTAGAACAGTGGGTTTTTTCTTTTCTGGAACTAATGAAACATGTGATCTTTGAACATCAAGTTCATATTTTCTACTAATCTTCTGCACAATCTCTTTTACAATGTTTGCCAAAACATCTAGTTTCACTTCTGAAGATGTCATATGTTCCTTTTCTATTCTATCTTTCTCTTCTGCTCTTAGCTTGGACTTTTTGTTTAGAAAATTAGCTTCCACATCCACTACAATGTTCTTCATTTCTTCAAGGGTTGAAGTGTCCCTTTCTTTTAATTGTAATGTCATCTCTAGATCAAAGGAATCTGGGTAATGCAAGTGAGATGATCCTGGGGGTGGCCTTATATCAGTAGGCATTGAATGGTACACCTTATTGAACCTGGCTTAAAACTATTGTAATGTCTCCCCTAGATGTCTTTTCAAAAGGTCATACTCTTCTAGGATGAGAAAGACATTTCCCATGATCACCCATCGATCTAGGAAAACTTGCATGAATTGATGAAAATTGCTAATGCTTGCAACTGGAAGATTCTTAAACCAATTTTTAACTTTACCTTGCAATGATAGGGAAAACATCCTGATACAGACATCATCTTCTTCCACCTCAAATAGATCAAGAAACCCTCAAGACTTTGAATGTGCTTTTCAACTGTGATCTTCACATTTTCTCCATCAAACCTGGGCATATTATTGTTGTAATTGGCAGGGAGGTCATGGAGAATAGGAGGCAAAACCATAGGCTTGTATCTGTCTGGGACTTCTACATGTATAGAAGGTAAAGAAAGGGGCTTATAAATATCTAGAAGTTTAACAAGAATAAGAGATAAAACCCGAGGCTTATGTCTAACTGGGCTTTCTATATGTATTGGAGTGTGTATCAGAGCTATAGGGATGGGATGAATCCTTTGAGGCTCTTCAGGTTGAAACTGATCATTATGAATTTCAGCAATATACTCTTGACCATGATTATAATAAGAGAGAAAATAATTACACATAAAACCAACAATGTCTTGAATACAATTTAAGCTTGAATACCTAATCTTTCCAGATTGCTTGGTCTTATTTCAAGTTCTTCCTCCAGTGGAGTCTTCGAATTGGAACTAGTATGGGTCTTATTGGAGTTGTCCGGTGGATGAGTCAACCTTCTTGTGTCTGGTCACTGTCCACCATCAGTAATCAGATCTAGAACCTGGTAGGATTTTTGAGGAACATCCTCAGTGGAGACGCCACTATGTTAGCACTCTGTAATTTTCCCAAGGCTGAGGAGGCAATAACTGAGGTAACATCAAACCACTTGGAGTCAAGGATATAGCCCTCCAAGACTCAGAGAGGGATCTCTGTGTATGTTTTAACTTTGTTTGGATAGGATATTAGGCTAGTTATGATGATAGAAAGGTTTGTTTTGAGTTTTTGGTTGGGACAACAAAAAGAGGGCCATTGGGAAAAATGGAGTCAAAAGGTCAAAGGTGATCTAGTGAAGGAATAATTGAGATCATATATAACAAGGAAAGGTAGTCATTTCAGTGGATCCTTGTAGTTTGTGAGATGGAAAAGAAAAACAGATTAGGGTTCAATTCAAGTGCATAGCATTGCTACCTGAATTCTACATTTAAACTTCAGAGGAAAACATAAATATTGTTTTAAGCCAAAACAAGGTGTCTGAGACAAATCCTGAACATAATCTTCTTATAAACAATAAAGAAAGTAAACAACATGTGAAAACAGAGAAAAACAAGTTGCATCAAGAAGCACTTCACTACGTAACTATGACAAGAGAATCTTGAAACATAGTGTCTTTATATTCATAAAAAAGGGTCACTTACAACCTTCTCAACATTTTTACAATAGATGGTGATCTTTCAATACCATCCTTCCCTTCAGGTCCAACCCCTATACTATCCTGTATCCTATCTTTTATAGCATCCCAGTACATTTAGATCCTATAGAATAAGGGGTCATATCCCTTCTGGGACTGTTTCTAGATATTTCTGAAACTACCTAATTGATGATCTTACCCAAAATAGAGATTTGATCTCCTTTCAAAATCATATCATATATTTTTGAGTGCATTATAATATATTCTATTCTTGCCACTGAAAAGGTAAAAATATCCATAACTGCCTGCTGAATATGATCATCAAACTAGGGAAAATAAACCAAAATCCCAAGAAAAGGGCTATACTTTGTCTTTCTTTAAAACCAAATATAATTTGATCTAAACTTGACAACAACATATTGAGGATAAGTCATAACTAGAAAATCGTTCTGGAAGCCTTTGAGATTATTGATGAATCCATTTTCTTTGATTTGAGAAGATCTTTGTGTTTTCTGCTGATAACAGAACTTTCGATAGCTAACGAGGCCAAAACAGAGTGT
The DNA here is from genome assembly GCA_010110895.2 of Picea sitchensis. Lineage (NCBI taxonomy): Eukaryota > Viridiplantae > Streptophyta > Pinopsida > Pinales > Pinaceae > Picea > Picea sitchensis. The sequence continues at coordinate 88,833 of SNQJ01S0009903.1, read as the reverse complement.
ATTTAGCTGTCGATTTTCTGGGAATGATTTTCGGTAGCTAATTATGGGCTTTGAAACTGATCTTAGCTATCAAGACCTGTAACTGCTCCCAAACTAGTAGAAAATGATTACGTTTCTCATTGACCCTGCTTCATCTATTATAACCACTTCATTTGAAATCAAGGGCAGCTTCAGCTAGAGGATCAAGCCTGAGGTGAGCTTTGGGTTTTAGCTTTTTGTGGACAAGCTTGAACCTCAAAACCTTTTTCATGTTTTACAGTCTTATATTCTATTTGAAGAGCTTCTAATTCTTGTGTTTTACCATTTCATATTTGATGGCCAACTAATCTAATGTAGAACCAATTTTGAGGGGTGACTTCCTAAGAGTCTCATTTTCTCTTTTCAGATGTCTTTTTAGCACCTTTAACTCAACAAAATCTTCTTTCCGTTTCTGAACCCTAGGTTTTTTGCTAACTCTTTATTTTGATGATGTTCCAGATATTCCCTGTTCTAGAGTTTCCATTTCTACAACTAATGGTTGAGTATCCACTTCTTCAGCTAATGGCTCTGGATCAGAATCTAAATATGGAAGATTTAGGAAATTTGTTGTTGTAGCTTTTCCTTGATCTTCTGCATTCTTCCCAAACTCTAACTTCCTCTTTGTTTTCTATGATTTTGATGGAGAAACCTTTGTGGCAGTTTCTACAGGTGACAATTCCCTTCTCTTTCTTTTACTAGTTTTTGGGGAAAACAATTCCTGTGAGGGAGTTCCCTTTTTCTTGGGATGAACTTCTTGTCCAAATTCTCCCCAAAACAAGAGATAATCCCATGTTTTATTCCTTTTGTTGAGCTCCTCTAAAACTATGAGTTTGATCAAACCATGATGAAATAAACTACTGCTAGCCTTTTGAGGTTTGGCCTGAACTTTGGAAGCCATCTTGGTCAGAATCTTAAGAAGGTAAAAGGGCATGTTCAGAGGTTGCTTACCAGCGAAATGAAGGAGCAATCTGAAGTGGTAAAGCATGGTCCTTCCATATCTCCCCTCACAAGTGATGTAAACGTGAATAATCTTTAGCAATGCTTGCCATTTCTCCTCCAAGTAGCTCCTGGGAATATCCTTTTGCCATTTCATATTTTGATATTCTTATTTGAGGAATGATCTGAAATCAATTTCTTTCATTGAGGTAGTCTTAAACCACCTTTGTCCTTCACTAGGAATCTCTGTGGTTGTTTCTACACTAGATCCATCTATCTTCATCACAACAGGCCCAAGTTGAATCTTAAAGCCATCAAAGCTTTGGGAAAATGCTTCTGTGACACCCTTATGGTACCCCTAGAGCTTCTGGTAGAACCTGTAGCATCCAACCTCTTTGAATAGTTCATAGGCCTCAGGGTGTGCCTCAAGGTATGAAGCATCCTGCAATTCCTTCCTCAGAAGGGCACCTCCTACTGAGATCTTCATTACCGGAATTTCTGAAAACGCTTAAAAATTGTGTTGATTACAAAGTGTCCAAGGCATGTGAAGGTGGATGATGGACTCAGATGAACATGGAGGTGGGGTAGAACAGTAAGAATCGAGGATAGAGTCAAAGGATGGAAAGGTTTGGGAAACCGTGGGTAGATTTAAAACAATCACAAACCAACTATCGACCGATTCAAAGTATGGGAAGGCACATGACCATTTTTTCCGAATCAATTGAATTGGGTGGGCAGAATCTAGGGTTATGATTACTTGATTGGACAAGGGATAAACGAATCATAATCCCTTATGGAAATTGGATGAATGATAACCGAAAATGGTTTTGGCAGCATATCAACAAATCATGACTTGTGTAAAATCGTCGATATGGGAGTGATAAGTCCCCTTTTAAACCATTGAGATATTCATTGCTTTTGGCATCTTATTACATGCGTGAATAAGCTATTTAACTACCAAAAGTTATAACTTTCGGTAGCTAACAGCTATAAGATTTCAACCTTTAACTACCGAAAATCAAACTTTCTGCCACAATTAGAATGTGAACCAAATTCATGAAATCTCTAATTACACCATTCTAAACCTTCAACAAACTTATGTGGATGCATCATAATTCCAACTTACCATGTGACAACATTGGATATACCTGGATATCTGTTTGAAGCATTGGATATACCACTAGACCATTATTCCTGAGCACCTTACCATGAAAGCATTTTCAGCCTGATTAGAAAAATTCCCAACTAGATGACTGGAAAACAAATGACTATATTATAGGACCCTAACAGGGTTGATCACCCAACCAATTTGAAACTTGAGAGGATCCAATATACATGACACACAAACAATAAAGTTGAAGTGTCAAATCCATCATGGCTCAAGGGCATCCAACACTTGGGCACACTTTGCAGAACTTCCTAGTTTGTCTTAACGACAACGGTTGGGGAAGCAACAATCATTGAGTGGTGAGGAGATCCGAAGATGGGCAGTCGGGGACAACAACTTGGAGTGGGGAAGGATGTAAGGGTCTCCCACGACACCCATCGAGAGCGCAAGTTCCTTGGGAAGATTCGACGAATGATGAATGAAGAGCACACTCAAACAACTCCACAGAGGGGCATGCCGAGTTGATTGAGTGTGGGTTCACGAAGGGGTGCGACGCAACCAAGAGACATGACATTTCGCACAAGTGACTATTGGAGTCCATATAAAATCAAGGGTGCACAACCAAAGATAAAGTATTTTTGGCAAGAGATTTGGAGAGCAAGTCTAAGACAATTCTATAGTAAGGAAATAAGGTAGAGTTGCTAAGATGAAAAACAAGTAGCCAAGCAACTAAGTGAGAACCGTCTCAATGCTGCATACTTTCAAAAGATAAGCAATTTCAAGATTTATTCAAACATCATGTGGGGTGGTGACAATTCTTATCTTAAACATCAAAGACACATACGAATAAAACATAACAATGTAATATGAAAAAACAACATTTTTCGCATCTAATCATAAAACAAAATAAAAAATCATCTATCGTTTTAAGTATTTAGTGTTTTAAAGAAAATACTCGAAAAACAACCCAAAAGTAATATGGATCATAATTATTGCTCCACTTACTCTACAAGTAAAAGATGCCCACCCTTTTTTAAAGTCGATTCACTGCCTTTTATCTTTTTCTCATGTGATGCACTTGCAATGTTACCATTGCAGGGTAAATTATAAGCCTCGTGAGGACTTACTGAAAACGAATTGACAGGAAAGCTACCAATCTCCATTCATCAGATTGCTTCGATCTTCTTCTTTAACTTTCGTCCAAGAGCATCTTTGGGTTGCAGCAGCTGATAAGAATTCGGTTCTACCATCTTGATAAATATTAGCTTTAAGCTTAATTTATTCTGTCTGCATCCTCCTCCCTTCACATTAATAATATGAATTTGTTCCTTTTGCACAAAATTTCATTGGCTATATCGCTTATCAGTTACTGAGTTATCGGCAAGCAATCATCCCAGTGAGGCCTCTCTGAATGGAGCCTGGTGAAGTGGAGGAGCATCCCCTAGATCATGGTAGCAGTGACCATATTGATGATAAAAATCGTCTGGAAGTGATTCTGTCCAATGCAGATAACCAGCCATGGATGAAGATGATGAGAGACGCCGTGTTCTTGGAATCGAAGCTGCTGTGCCGCCTTGCCCTGCCGGCCGTGATAGTGTACATGGTGAACTATATAATGAGCATGGCTACACAGATCTTCTCTGGTCATCTCGGAAACCTGGAGCTCGCTGCTGCATCACTCGGGAACAGAGGGATCCAGGTCTTCGCTTATGGACTCATGGTATCTCCTAATTATCCAGTGTACCGTGAATAATTTGGTGGTTCAGTTTACATAGAAATCAAAATATGGAAAGTTAATTTGGATAGATGAATTTAAAATGGGTAAACCTTTAGAAAAAATGGAGCAACATTTCTAAAACCATTAAAAGTTTTCTGTATGATTCTTTTGCATATATATGGGAAAGAAATCATGATTATTTTACATATTATGGAAAAGAAATCATGAAATTTTTACAGTGCAGTGAAATACGATTTGTGATCCAATTTTAAATGGAATTGTGATCATAATTCTGATAATTTCTTCTTCGTTTCTGAACAGTTGGGAATGGGAAGCGCGGTGGAAACCCTATGCGGGCAGGCCTACGGAGCGAAGAACTACGATATGCTCGGCATTTACCTGCAGCGATCCACCGTCCTCCTCATGGCGGCGGCCATACCTCTCACACTCATCTACGTCTTCTCCAAGCGCTTACTATCGCTCTTGCAGGAGTCGGAGAAAATAGCCTCCGCGGCCGCTGTATTTGTCTACGGCCTAATTCCGCAGATATACGCGTATGCCGCCAATTTTCCGATACAGAAGTTCCTGCAGGCTCAGAGCATCGTCATGCCCAGCGCCTTCATATCATTCTGCACGATATTCGTCCACCTGTTGCTGAGTTGGCTGGCCATTAACAAGCTCGGCTGGGGAATCTTCGGGGCGGCGTTTGTGCTGAGCGTGTCGTGGTGGATCGTCGTGATTGCCCAGTTTGTGTATATCCTTAAGACCCCAAAATGCAAGCTAACATGGACAGGCTTCTCCCTTCAGGCCTTCTCCGGTTTGCCGTCGTTCTTGAAGCTTTCTATCGCTTCCGCTGTCATGTTGTGGTAAGATTAACATTTCTTGATTTAGGTTTTTGAATTCACTGTTAACCTTTCTTGATTTTCTTGATTTAGCTTTCTGAATTATGCAATTGTTCGCATGTCTTGATTTTCTTGATTCGGTTTTTGAATTCACTTTTCACTGACAGACTGGTTTTTTTCTTGATTTCGGTTTTTGAATTCACTTTTCACTGACAGACTGGTTTTTCTATGACATTAGTTTGGAAACCTGGTATATCCAGATATTGGTTCTATTGGCCGGCCTTCTGGATAATCCAGAAATTGCATTGGATTCACTATCTATATGGTGTGGCTCTTCCTTCCTTTTTAATTTCTAAATTTAAAAATATGTTCTTACCAAATTGGTGCAGATCAACCTAAGGACATAATTCAAGAATTTACAAACATATGTTAGAAAACTTTATCATTATATCGCTTTCTTTTATTTTTCTTTTTTGTTACAAGCTTTAATTTTTCTGGTGCAGTATGACAGTTTTGGGATTGTTGTTCATGATCTCAGTTGGCTTCAACGCGGCAGCAAGGTCAGTTATCCATGATTGAATCAAGTCTCTTGTCTGAAGAAGAATTTTTTTGTTAAATACGTTCTTTCTGTACGTTGTGTCCAGTGTTAGAGTAAGCAATGAACTCGGCGCGGGAAACCCCAGAGCTGCAGCGTTTGCAGTGATAATGGTGACCATGATCTCTTTCATCATCTCCACTATTTTCGCCATTGCTGTTCTCCTGCTACGAAACGTCATTAGCTATGCATTTACAAAAGGGGAGGAAGTATCGCGTGCAGTGACAGAACTTTGTCCTTTCCTGGCTATCTCAGTTATTTTCAACGGTGTACAACCCGTGCTTTCAGGTAAATCATTTTTTCTTAGTATATTTCGATTAAATATTTGAAAATTACAAAATTATTTGAGAAAACATTTACATTCAATGATTTTTTCAGAGATTAATTTTTATTAATAACTAATTTAAGACAACTCAACAGTTATGTTTTATGCCTTTATGTATTACCATGCAGGTGTGGCTGTTGGTTGCGGATGGCAAGCTCTTGTGGCTTACATCAACGTGGGTTGCTATTATATTATTGGGATACCTGTAGGTTGTTTATTGGGTTTCAAATTTGGATTTGGAGTAAAGGTAAGTTTATTAATTCATGGATTTTAAATGATTTATATTAAATTTATAATATTAAAATAAATTATTATTTTGAAAATAAATTATTAAAATTATAACAAAAAATTATAATTTACTATTAAAATTGGTTTCAGAACCCTGCACACCCCATAATACAAAAATATATAATTTCATTAATTATTATTTTGAAAAGCAAATATTAAAATTATTAAACAAAAATTATAATTTTACTATATAAAAAATTAGTTTCAGAACCCTAACACCCCATAATATAAAAATATATAATTAACAAATTATTTTGAAAAATAAATTATTGTAAAATCATACAAAAAATTATAATTTTACTACTAAAAATTGGCCTTAACCCTACCACCCTACAATATGACCATAATATAAAAATATATAATTAATAGAAAAGAAAGATAATGAATTATTTTGGTTTGTTGGATAAATTTTAAGAGATGTTCCTATATCACCATAGTTTTGATGAGTTAAAAGGTTAGGATTGTCATTATTGCAACAAATATTTTGAACTTGAGATCTAATATGGATGTAAGTAGGGAATTCTAAGAAAAGGTGTTTTTCATCTTCAATCCTCTTAGGGTTACAAAGATGACATTCTTTTAGCCCATGATGTTCTAGGAATTCTCCATCTCTTCATTTTACTATGGAGCTAGTGAGAGTTTGTTTAAAGTTTTACTATGGAGCAATGTGCATTTTGTTTTCCACTAATCAAAACAGAGATAATACTTTTTCTCTTCTAGAGTAGGTTGTTCACCTCCTTATAATGTCTTCATTTTTTTTTATCTTTTAATTCTTTATGGCACCACAATTTCTCCTTAAATTTAGATCTAATAATATCTTTAATATTATCATTATTATGTAAAGTAACCCCTTCCTTTATTCCCCAATGGTTTAGCGAAGACTTGGCATTTTTACGCCACCCCTACATGAGCCACGTGAGGTGTAATGTCCCCATTTCGGTCCCATGATTTGTAATGTAACCAAATATGATCAAGGATGAAAATCGAACAATATGGTCAAGAGGCAAGTTATTTAAATATGTATTTAGAAATATTAATAAAGTACATCATTGGCTATGATACGAGAGGGACATAAATGATGTGGGGCTATGATTCCACAAGAGAGAAATGTGAGAGGCGGCTAAGGGGGCCTACAGGGGCCAAAAATTGGAAAAATAATATTTTATTGTAACCCAAAGTACCTTACCTTAGCTTATGTAAAAGGACAAATCAACCTTGGGATGTGTGCTAAGGTATTTAGGTGGAGTTTTTTGAGTGTTAAGTGGCAAGATGGGAACATGAAAATATAACATTGGTTTAAGTGGAAGTGGAAATTAATTCTACATCATTTTAATTAAAACAAGGAGGGAGCAACCTACTGTATTACCCTCTAATAGAAGGACGTTATGTTGTTTGTTAATTGAGGTTGATAAATCAGGTCGTTGTTACCAATTTGTAACTCCTAGCAAAGAGATTTTTTCGCCAGTTTGCACTAGAGCCTAGGTAAGAGGTGAGATAGCCCGAGGGACTGCATTGTAGAGAAGGGTATCCACTTCTCTAGGTTGTTCAAGCTGAAGAGGAAAGAGAGCTAGTGATTTGGGATGTGTGGGTGTGTGAGGAGGCCATATCATTTTGAGTATTGGGTTGAGTGAGGGAATTGTAGCCATCCATAGGATCTCATTTTTCCTTGTGGATTTATAGCCCTGGCTCGAGGGTGGCTTGTTGCAAAGAGAACTGGTGCAACAATGCCTAAAGTTGGGAGTAATATTCCTCATATGAATCCAGTTGGTGATTCTTTCTGATAAAGATAAGTATTCCGAGTATATGTGTTTATGCAGTGAATTATGTGTATTTATATGCTTAATTTTTTGCTATATTTCATGAATGGTTTGAATTTACCATTCTCTATGTTAATGTAACTATGCATAAATGTGCATGTCACATTTCTACATAGTTTTATCTTATCACAAGGAATAATTTAATTATGGTATCAGAGTTAGTTATTGAAGAGGAATTTTGTGGGGAAATTGAAGAAATTTTCCAATGCCCCACCATCCCAGAAGGCAAACAGGTGGTTGGGTACATTACAAATTGGTATCAGAGATAGCTACAATACTTGGTTTGTATAGGCTAGACATCTTAACGCAGACCAAAAATTTGCAAAGGAAAATTTTCAGACGATGCTTACAAAGTGTTTGACAAAGTTGTTATGAAAAAGAAATTCGATAAATTGTCAAGAATATGGAAAATGAGGAAAACATGTTTAGTTTCCCCAAATTGACCATATTCCACGAATGCAAATGCCTGAAACTTAATGGATTTTTTAAGTGCAGAGTCGACCATGTGATAATTCGATGAAATTGGGTAAAATTAAGTAAAATCCCCAATTTTTGTTGGAATTCCACGAAAATATGGTAAGGGGATGTTCAAATTGTAGGTATAGAGTTATAATTGAGATTTTAAGGTCAAATTTCATCAAATTCATGGATTTGTAGAGTGGCCATGGGAGGAATTGCGAAAAATCCCCAATTTCTAGGTTAAAACCATTGAAATATCAGTTCAGGGATGTCTGGATTTCAGGCACGAAGTTCAAATTAATGTGCATAAGGTTGAGATAGGCCATGAGAATCCTAACCTAGATATTCCATGGAGGTCAAGGGTGAAATTTCAAAATCAAGTATTGTTGAAAAAATTATGAATATTTGGAAATTTTCAATATTTGAGAAATTTTCCGTACATGGTGATGTGGACTACCATAGTGGTAGGTCCATAGTGGGAAATGGAAGGGGTTATCTACATGTGGAAAAGGAGATGAAGGCAGGAGGCCAAGGGACAAGTGTGTGGTGGTGGGCCTAAGGGATGACGTAAGGGCCATGACAAAAAGGTAGTATGCGGGACTTTGGATTTGTGGTATTGGAGCTCGACTCCAAACCCCCACAACCAACCCAAGGTTAGCACATGGCAGGAGGGTGGTAAGTGGAATTGAGATTTTGGGATTGACCCAACTCCCATGCTATTCAAACTCTCGATATATGCTGCAATCATTGATCTTCTCCCCTTTCCATTGTCTGATCAAGTGAGCGATAAAGTTGTGCACCAAGGAAAAAAGGTGTGGGATGGGGCTCACCCATAACCACAGTCAATGGATGGGCACCAAGTAGAAGCATGAAAAAGGAAGTGGGACCCCTGTCCCATCCCTAGTTAGAAAAGGTATCAAGTGGGAAATCAGATATAGCCGAGGCCATAAATAAATTAATAAAATAAAATAAAGAAAAGAAAAGATACAAGAGGAAAAAGGAAAGAGAAGGAGGGTGTAGGGCCCTTCATTTTTGGGTAAGAATTGTGCAAGTTTTGATTAAGCATGAGTTGCGCAAACTTCATCAGAGGCTAGAAGAAAGAGTAACAAAAAAACAGTTGTGGAAGCCAACGCAACGTCAGCTAAGAAACAAACGGTTGCAACAGAACAAGGAAGCACATAAGTCAAGAAGGAAGACACAACCCATCTATATATAGGGATGAATATAATTGTAAAAGGGTTGGGTTGGTGTTGTTTTTGTTGTTCATTTAGTTCGTTGGTTGGATTAGAGTTGGGGTGAGTCATGTCTATCAAAGTCACCCAAGGTTTTGGGATTAATTGTTGAAACTTGCTGTGAGTCGAGAAGAGACAAGCCAGAGTATGTAGTGAACCTTTCTATGTAACTTTGAGTCTGTAATAAAGGAAAGATCATGGAGCTAATATGAAGGAGAACCAAATTTTCGAAATAGGATGTGTCTTTGTATGTTTACTTATGCATTACATTGTTCCTTTATGGTTTATGAGTTCTGTTTGATGGTTCTATGTTTAATCGTTGTTCATAAAGTAAGTAGGTTCAATTCTTGCGGTTAGATATTTCAGATCTGATGTTGTCTCTTGCACAAGTACAGGAACAAGTTCTGAACGATCTATGGATCCTCTTTAGTATTTTCCCTACCCTTCCCTATCTATCTGTCTCAGCAGCGCTTTGGGTGAGATTTCTTCTCTTCGGAGGAGATGAAAATGCCAACGCTTTAGACTACTCGGTACCTTTTGTTGGTAACCTGAGAAAGACCCTAGTCTGATCAAATTCACGCCAACAAAATGGTTTCGTTGTCACGACACATATTAAACGGGAACTTGTAGGAATAATTCTACCACCGATCCATAGATATGGCATTGATCAATGGTGGGAAATAAACTGTGACGCCTTCATATGGAAAGAAGTGGAACTAAGAAGAAAATCAGTGGGAACTACTAGGGAAGCAATCTTTTACTGGGAAAGATCGAGAAACCAGTACGAGATTTTCTAGGTTAAATTTCTGGAAGAATTTTTTCACTGGATTAAGATACTCCAATAAGCTCTAGAGTTCCAGGAACGGGTCAAGAAGATTTGTGCGTGGGATACCGACAAGTTAGAAGCACTCCACAAGCTAGATTTCCCAGTCACACGAGATGTGGATTTCTGGGTTAGCACCACGATAGAAGGATACATGATTGAATTTGCAGCTGAGAACCACCAGTCTTTCTCACGGGCAGAGGAAATTTTCAAGAAAGCCGCAAGGGGAATACTGTTAAGAGAGATCCCCCTGTGGATTAAGGATTTCTTGGTGGAGGAAGGGATGTTGATTATGTCCCCGACCGAGATGGCAGCGTAAACACCCTCTCTTGGGGTAGAGCGAGACAGGGTGAGATTCATGGCGTGAGAAAGGGGAAGGGTTCTTTAACAAATGGGGGGGAAACAACAAGAAATGGATTCGATAGGTGAGCGAGCCTTGAAGAGAGATGCCATAGTTGAGAAATGGTGGTGCGGCAAGATCAAGAATGTTGCAAGACAGTCTGAAAATTTGAGGAAAGAAGGAGGATTGGGAGAAAGCGAGGAAATACAGATGGAAGAACTACAGAGGATGAAAATACAGGAATGGATGGCCAATCAAAGATTAAATGAGAGAGAATCAAAGGGAGAAAGAAGTCCCCAGGAGGAGGGACGAGAAGGAGAAAGCGTGGATCTAAGAGAGGAGGAAGCCGACACGAATCTTGGAGGAGAAAGAGAAGATTCAGCCCCGATAATAGGAGAAATCGAGGATTCGACCGAAGAGATCATCCTAGTGGAAGCTGACGAGACCCCCCAAATCAAAGAAAACCGCCTTGAAGCTAGTGGCGCCAGCCCCGAATCACCCATACCCCAAGTTCCTTCTATACAAGCAGTAAGTTTGACACTACCTTCTCATGCAAGTTCTGTTCCAGTACAATTAGATAACCAGTCACAACCAGGAAGTGCGAGTACAGGGAGGATATTGGGATCCCCTGGTAGATCGCTAGCAGGATTTTTAGGGTTCATATTGATACAAACAACATGATCAACAATGGCCAACCATGTGAGAGCTCAATTGTTCGATACCCAAAATTTTAGGGTAAGGGAGACGAAGACGTTGAACAACACTGGTTCTTGTGCAAAGCAATCTGGAGATCCAGAGGGACTCCAGATGTAAATAAGCTGGTCGAGTTTTAGACTACCTTGAGAAGTCGTACTCTCAAGTGGTACATGAATATCATTGAACCAAGAGTGTCAGGGACGCAAGGTCAAGCGTTCACACTTGGCTAGGTACGGACGAGGTTCATAGCAGAGTTCAAGATGCCTTAGTAAAAAAAACAGGCTCTATCTGAGTTGTGCGAGATCCAACAGAGGGAAGGCGAATCAGCCTGGGAGTACAGCTAGAAGTTCAAATATGCCATAGGGAGGTTGGCACATCCAATCCACGAAGAAAATCAAAGGGAGTGGTACATTCAGGGACTGCTACCCCTCACTCGGATTTCGCTAATGCAACAACGAATAGCCACGTTAACAAATGCCTTGGAACAATCTATGAAGATTGAATCCATGGAAGGATAACCTAGGAGTTTGAGAGTAACTCGACCCCCAGTAGATGTGAATCTAGTGCAACTACAGGGGCATATATCAACACTTACAGAAAATATTCAAGAGCTGAAGATACCCAGACCAGTACAACCACAGGTTTGGTGCACTGGATGTTATACGAAAGGTCATTTGGTGAACGAATGTCCATGAGTAAGGGGGCTAGGACCTCCTCAGAATCTGATGGTAACCCCACCAGGAACCACGGGAGGAGTTGCGCAAGTATCAATGAACCCACCATTCCATCATCCCACCCCATATCATGCTTTCCCAGGAGGCCAAGCAGCACCAACATTGGAATATTGTGAGATCTGTCGAATCCATGGGCATGGACCAAGAAAATGCCTCATCATGTAGAAATATTTGATAGTACCAAACATAGTACATTGTGAGTTCTGCGCATCCACCACGCATACTACCAATCAATGTAGAGCATTGGACACTCTTGCGGACAGGATATACCGAACAACATTCAGGGTAAATGAAAACCCTCAAGGACCAGGATGAGGTTGAGGAGGTGGAGCTGGAGGAGATTTCAGAGGAGGAAGAATTGGAAGAAGAGGACCGAGCAGATGTTACAACTGTGATGAATAGGGTCACTTGGCTAGATATGTCCCTCATCCAAGGTGACCATGTTGCTCTCACTACAAAACCAGTGGACACGCAACCGAAGACTGCCCAGAGCTAATTGCAAAGTGGGAAGACAGAGTACGACAAAGAGGAAATAACCTTATCAGTTCATAGATAAAGAATATTTATAAGGGACAATTGCCAAACCTTAACATCGTCACTCGAGGAGGAGCAAAGACAGGAGATGATGCTGATACTCTACCTCAGATTCATAAAGAAGCACCTAAAGAAGACAGGTACAACCCCCTAAAACAAAAAATGTTCTTTAAAGATGCCATAGAAGTATTCCAAAATATTCCTAATCATGAAATGCAAGAGAACCCCCCTCAGTCGGTTGTATACCCTAAGGTGGCACAAGTCCCTGCTTCACCCCCTGCACCCAAAAACCCTGTAGGGATACCAAGACAACCTGAGCAACCTCAAAATGTAGTTGACCTTTGGTTTCAATTATTCTTTGACATTTTGGGGAACGATCAACTGACAGAGAAGTTGTGCAATGCGTTGTACCTAGTCTTAGGGAATGAAGAAACCTCAGAAGCAAGGATTCAGACTAACCTTCCTAAGAAGAGTACTCAGAGAGTCCAACAACGAAAAGTGAGAACCGAAAAATAATTCCGACTAGTAGCCCAATTAGATGACTTCGTAATTAAGGACGTCATTTTGGACCTAGGGTCAGATGTGAACATTTTTCCCAAGAAGACCTGGGAAGCGTTAGGCAAACCGAGACTGACATATTCCCCAATTCAGTTAAGAATGGAAAACCAATATTGTATCTTTCCCATAGGAAGACTGGATAACGTGGAAATCTATGTCGTAGGAGTAAAAACAGTGCCTGACTTTGAAGTCATTGAGATCATGGGAGACAAGGACCGCTACCCTGCGCTACTTGGCATCGATTGGGCCTGTTAGCACTAGGAATCACCTTCATATTGCATGGAAGGAAAGCCCAATACCCATCAGGTTATATATGATGTAAGAGTGTTTTAAAGGGTCAAATGGAAAGGGACTCAAAATGATAATGTTCCAACTCAGAAAACAGGGCTAGCATGCACCAACAATCAAGGTCTTGGCTAAATTCAATCAGTAATTTGGGAGTAAGTATGAATAGAGGGAAGACTTGAATGAGAGGAATGTAAGGGCTATTGTAAACATCAACTGTACAAAATCCTAATGAAGAAAGTTTCTTAACACAAGATCTTCTTGAACTCAGAAACTAAGGAAGCTAAATAAACATCATGATAATACAATGATCAAACATACACCATAACATCACCACAATAATTCATGTGAATCTTTCAAGGCATGAAAATTTAGCATCGAAAAGCGAATAAGCTGAAAGACAAACTGATTTCTATTAGCCAAAAAGTCTTAATTTCAGTACATAGCTAGATCACAGTCACTTCATCAAAATATTACAGTCTAAGGGAGCCTTTCTCAACCATCTGAACCTGCTAAAGCAATTGATCTATCTATTTATAACAAAAGGGAGGCAACAACTGGAGGTATGAGTTGGCCTCCTTCCCTTGAAAATATATAAAAATTTATTTGATCTAACAACTTATTTAACAACCTATGCTATAAAACAGGGAAATTTTGGTGACTAATCCAACCAAGCTTCAAACTGATTCAATTCTCTTTTATTGGGTTGCTCCTATTTTTCCATGGGTCTTTTAGGAGCATGTAGTTGTCCTCATAATGCCAACTGTTTCTTCTGTAATTTTCTCCATCATCATCCATCCAAAAAGTTGTTGTCCTGACCTTCCTGGATCCTTGGTGTCTGCTGGTAGCTTCTTTAGGTAGCAGCCTGAGTAGCGTATTTCACAACTAGACAAGTAAAAACGGTAGTGCATTTAAGTAGCACCATTGTGTTGTGTATGTGTGAAAACCTTTGTTCTCTATGAAATATTAGGTAGCGCCTTTACATAGCGCCATTGTGCTACGCCTATATGCAGACTCTGTTCTCTGCCAAATATTAGGTAGCGCCTTTACGTAGCACCACTGTGTTGCGTCTATGTACAGGTTCATTCTCTGCCAGATATTAGGTAACACCTATAGGTAGCGCCACTTATGTTGTGTCTGTGTGTAGGTTTAGGTAGCATTGTCAAAAATGAAACACCTTCAATATTGAATGTGTGGAGAGAAATTGGTGGTCTTTCATAATGTCAAACCCATTGTACTTAGGTGTCTTGGAAATACTTTAGGTAGTGCATTTTACCATTGAGGGAGTTAGCACTTAGAAAAAACCCAAAACTCTGATAGCTAAATGCTTAGAAGCCTGTACAAATGAAAAAGGTAATATTTGAATATTAGTTAGCTCTCCCAAAAAGGAACCATCCTAAAAAATGGGTCTTACCTTTCACCAGCTATTTTTTCACCTTGACACTTAACCTCACACTCTTTCTGGTAGAAAGAGAATCTTCATTTGGCACAACAAACTTCTTCTTCTTAGTAATGACAGGCCTTTTCAGTGTGGTTTTTCTCTCCTTAACTTTTGGTTTGTCATTCTCAATGGCAGCTTCAACCAATAGCTATAAATTTCTTTGGGCTACCTCATCTTGAAAGTGTTGTAGTTCTGCCTTTAACTTCCTGTTCTGAGACTTAAAGCCTCTATTTTGCCTGTAAATATTCTTTAGCTGTCTATGAAGGGGCTGGGCCCTTCTTGCTGCAAACCTTGCCAAGTCAAGGGTGTGACTGTAACCATCCATAAGCTATGTCATCTTGGCTCTGTCAGACATGGCTTCCTTTTTCAATTGAGCCACCTCCTTTCTTGCATCCCTAAGTTGCCTGATAAGTATTTTTAAGGTCTGACTGTCGGGAGGAGCAGTGACTTGCATAGTCTCAATATGATTTTTCTCAGTCTCCTCTTCCACCTGCATGGTAAGTGTCTTTTCTACCTCATCAGGTTCTTGGTAGCTTTGTGTTTACCTTTCTTCCTCTGCACATGGGTTTCTTCTTTTCTTTCCACGGGATTTTCAAAGTCTTTCACAGAGGTTTTGTATTTCCTCTCCAAAGGTGTTTTAGTACCTTTAACCTTCTCTTTTTGTACAGGGGATTCTTGTTTCTCTTCCATAGGATTTTCAATGCCCTTACCCTTCTTCTTTTGAATAGGGGTTTCTGGTAAAGACTGCTCTTTGAAAACCTCCTTAGGAATTGATGACCTTGTGAAAGGTATTTTTCCCTTGATTTTGACTGTTGGAGGAGAAGACGGGAAGAGTAACTTCTTCCCTTTCTTGGATGTATCTTTGGTAGAAGAAGGAACCTCTTCTAACCCTGGTGGAGGAGGTTGTGAAAAATCTCTTTGTGGGGAAGGACAAGCTTCCTCCTCAGCTCATGTGACCTGCTTGCTAACCTCTGAAACTTGAACAGGGGCTCTGCCCTTTCTCTTCCTACCGGTTCCTACTTTAGTAGGACTGGTGGGTGATAAAGGACTTGCCTTATGTTATTGAGGAGTTGATACTAGATCCAAATTGAAATGAGAAGTAACAAAAAAATGCTCCCATGAAATCTCTTTCTTACCCAATTCCTTAGAGACTAGCATTCTGATCAATCCAGAGTGGAAAAGGATAGAATACACATCCTTAGATTTGCCTTGAATCATGTCTGACATCTTACCTATGCTCCTTAACAGGTAATAGGGAATATTCATCTCAATCTTACTGATAAAATGTAGCAAAATCCTTTTATGGTACTGGTACAATGTGTTAAATCTCCCTTCACATGTAAAATATCTCTACATGATCTTCAATATTCTTTCAAACTGTTCAATAAATTGACTCCTTGGCATACTTTTAGACAAATCACTGGCTTGATATTGAGGTTTAAAGAGATCTTTAGCATAGGATGAACTCAAATCCATGTCTTTGAACCACTTTTCACTTGAAATGAGGATTCATGTTGCAGCTGAGATAGAGACTTCAGTCACCTCAAATTCCAAATCCCCAACCTTGGTTTTCCTACCATCAAAATGTAATGAAAACTATCTTGCTACCTCTGGATGGCCTATCTTCACATTCTGGTAGAAAGAGAGGCACCCCACTCTTTGAAAGACCTCTCTTTCCATGGGCTCTGTATCAAAAAGATGCATGTCCACAAGTTTTTTCCTAGCCACCTTGCCACCTTTGTGTGTCTTCCTCGATTGAGGAGTCTCCATGGATTAGAATGAGAGATTTTAAAGGCTTATGGAATAGTAATAACCAGGAAGGCTTTAAATCGGGCTTCAAATGTACAAGGCTGACCTTTTAAAACAGACTGGTGCTAGTAAGCCAAGCTTGATTGTGGGAACTACACCCTTAGATTTGTACAGGTATTTGAGAGTGTAGACAGTGAGGGGGTAATCCAAAATTGGCCCTTTGCAACTGATTAAAAATGCTTAACTCAAAGATGAAAGGAAGCAGGGGAGGCAGAGAGGGTTTAAGCAGCGCCTCTAGGTAGTGCAATGCATATGTAGAGGATAGGATATTTAAGAGATTGCAATTTCAATGGCTAAGTAAGACAACAGTAATCAGACCTAGATATAGGCAATGAAGTTTGCAGGTTTGAACAAGATAGAAGACAAGGCTAGCATGGAAAGACGAGTCCCTTACAACTATTCAAGCTCGACAAACCAAAACCCGAGCACAAATTTATTTTGAAATTAATATGCAGAGGAGGTAACATGGGATATCTGTGGATTAGACACATGTTGGAATCTTCAATGAAATATCAGGATGAAATTGTGAAAAATTCGGCCCTCGAATCTACTTCAGCCTCAAATTTGGTTGCCTTGTTGTCGCCTGATCAAAACTTGTGAATTTGCGCAACGCATCACTGTTGATTTTTTCAAAATTATAAATCGTTACCAGGGCTTGTAAATGCAATATATTGAAGGAATATTTAACCAACTCCTAGCACTGAAAACAAGGAACATGACATCAGTCATGGCAAACATGACTCATGGTGGAAGTATGATGAACGAGAAAGGCGCTACAGAACTGCGTGATGAGTGGGTAGCGCTCCAATTCAAAAAATTATTGGACAAGTAAGAAGGGACAATGAGGCATGCCTATGAGGTCATGAGTAAGGAGAAAGGTGTGTCACATCAGTCTAGTCATGGGAGGGATCGACCTAGGGACAAGTCAATAAGGGGACCAAAAAAAAAAATTCATGAGCTAAAATGGTTCTAAGACCAAAAATCAATTTGAGGATCAAACTAGAGCTATGACTCAAAACTTTAATCATCTAAGGGGTCCTACCAAACATAAACTTTAAAGGGATGAAACTTTAAAAAATTTAAAATCTAAGGCTTAGAAAAGGATAAAAAAAAACTAAAAGACCCAAAGCAATTTAGTGTGATAACATTGGCTCCACAGGGGATGGCATGCCCCCTGCGGGCTGCCAAGAATGAGTAGATTTAGTGCCTTATCCTAGGGCTATGGGGTCAGTTATTGAAAAAAAATAAAAAAAAAATGATATTTACAATGACATGAAGAACCACTCAAGGCTCAAGCAAAGTACTTTTTCAGGAAATGCCCATTGACAGGGCCACCAAAAACCTCTTCATTCTCCATATTCTGCAACTTGAAAGTGTTATTAGAGAATACCTCAGATATTTTGAAAGGATCGATCCATAAAGCTTCAAATTTACCATGCTTTCCTTTATCTTTCTTCGGTGTATCCCACTTGAGCACCAGATCACCCAATTGAAAATCCTCTTTGTTCACTTTTTTGTCGAATGCTTGCTTGATCTTTAGTTGATGATCATAAGCTTTGTCTACAAGCCACTCTCGAGTCTGTTTCACTTCAACCAGCTGCTGAATCCTTCTAACCATATAATCGGGCTCCCCTTGGTAATCTTAGAAGAATTTTTCCACGGGTAAGGCAAGTTGAGAAGGAAAAATTTCCTCAACTCCATACACCAGTTGGAAAGAGGAAAGTCCCAGGGACCTTTTTACCGTCACTTTGTTAGCCCATAGAGAAAATTTGAGTTTTGAATCCCATTCCTTTTTGTTATCCTCTAACATCTTTTTAATGATCTTTATAATGCTTTTGTTTGAGGATTCTACAAGCCTGTTTCCTTGAGGATAGTAAGGGGTAGAATGAATCAAGGTGATCCCAAATTCTTCACAGAACTGAATCAATGGTTCTGCCTTGAAAGATGCAGCATTATCAGTGACAATTCTGTCAGGACACCCAAACCTTTCCATAATGTCTTCAAGGAAACCAATGATCACTTTGTGGGAAGCATTCCTTGTGGGAATAACTTCAATCCATTTAGTAAAGTAATCTGTAGCAGTCAAGATCCATCTATGTTGACCACTGAAAGTGGGATGAATTTCCCCAATAAAATCTAGGCCCCACTACTGGAAAGGTCCTGAAGTTTCCACAGGCTTTAATGGAAAATACTTAAGCTGTTGGTTTCCAGAGAACTTCTGACACTTAGCACATGCTCTAATCTTAGCACAAACATCAGTGAACAAACTAGGCCAGAAGTACCCAGCCCTGAGGATCTTGTATGTTGTGGTTCTCCAATAATGATGCCCTCCACATAGACTATCATGGAAATCAGACATAATCCTTTGGGCCTCTTGGGGGTCTAGGCATCTCAAAATCACTCCTAATGGATCCTCCCAATATAAAACTTGATCAACAAGGCAATATTTTATTGATTTGAGTTTTAAGGCTCTTACCTTGTTCTTTTCCATACTGTTTGGAGGCTGTAAATTCTGCAGGAAAACTATAATGTCCTTGTACCAGCTGCAACTTGCCAATGTCGAGATGGTTTGAGGACCTTTATCAGTTATATCAGCCTGCTAATTTTTTGAACATAAGTGGATGAAATTCACCCCCAATGCTAAGCAATTTGATTCAACCAAGAGCTTGGCTAAACCCTAGCCTTTAATCAATTTGGTAGGCTTAATTTCCAAATCAAATTCAAGTAATTTAGCAATCCACTTGCTCCTTATTCTGTCTATATTAGGTTGAATAAGAATTTATTTTATAGCAGTTGATGGGACATAAGAAATAACTCTTGAATGCAGGACATAAACTCTAAAAGACTTAAGAGCTTTAACCCATGCATAGGCTTGCTTGTCCATGATGTCATATTTCAATTCAAAATATCTCAATTCCTTGCTAAAAAAGGCAATGGGCTTCTCCAAGCCTTCAACGTTCTTCTGCAATAGGACTGCTACTACTGTATCAAAAGAGGCAACAGAAAAAATAAGAAAGTCCTTGGACTAGTCTAGGCTAACAAGAACCGGGGCTTCAGTCGGGGATTTATTTATTTGATCAAAAGAATCACAAGACTCAGCAGTCCATTTGATTTCACTATCCTTCCTCAGCATGGTTGTGATATAGCTAACCAACTCAGCAAAATTTGACACAAATCTTCTCAAAAAATTGATTTTTCCCAGGAAAGATTGAAACTCTTTTTTTTTATCTAGGAAGTGACAATGTTTGTATAGCCTCAACCCTACTGGAATCAATCCTTACCCGTTCAGCTGACACAATATGCCCCAATAATTTTCCTTCTTTCATGGCAAACAATGATTTTTTCGGATTCAAGGAGAGGCCAAATTTTCTGCATTTCAAGAAAACCTTTCTTAAGTGATCACAGTGTTCGTTATCAAACTGAGAGTACACTGTTATGTCATCTAAATATATAACAACAAAATTATCCTTCTCTCCAATAAATTATATGTCCATATCTTGCTAAAAAGTTTCCCCTGCGTTCATCAAGCCAAAGGGCATCTTGGCGTACATAAATGTACCCCAAGGAGTGGTAAAGGTTGTCTTCTCCTTGTCTTCTAGAAAAACAAACACCTGATTGTATCCGAAAAATCCATCAACCATAGACATCATGGTTGCTCCTGTCACCTTCTATAATATGTGCTCCATCTTGGGTAAAGGGTAATTGTCCTTTTTTGAGCTTCTGTTCAGACTTTGGAAATCAACAAAAAGTCTGATTTCTCCATTATTTTTCCTTACTAGGACCAAATTGGCCACCCATTCATAATACCTCAAAGGAATGATAATTTTTTCATCTAAAATCTTTTTTACCTCTTTCTCCATGACAGGAAATAACATAGGGTTGATTTTCCTCAACTTTTTCCTGAAGGGTTTGGTGTCTTCTTTTAAATGAATCTTATGCTCTATAATGCTTGTGTCCTAAGTTCTGAGATATTCGTAAGTCCAAGCGAATAGATCAGCAAATTCCTTCAACAACATAGTATATTCTTCCCTCTGCTCTTCTGATAGGCTACTTGACAATTTGACACATTTCGGATCCTTTTCAGTGCCCAAATTGCACTCAGTTATATCAGCATCATCAGTGGATACCTTCCCTTTCAATGCCACATCATTCTCATCAAATAATCTTTCCAAAGGAACTAGTCCTTTTGGAATATGATTTCTAGGCAGCTTCACAATATGATGATTAGAAATTTTATTGAGGAAAACATCAGCATGAGGAGTGATTTCTGAGTCATGATCCTGATCAATGTGTAATGCAGAAAACTCATCAATAGTCTCAAGAAAAATTTTAAGTTCTAAATCATCTTCGAACACCTTCCAATATTTTACATTGTCCAGTATAGAAGGCTTGTATTTGACTTCTACATCATACTTGATTTTTGGTGGTATAGGAATTCTAAAGTTGCTTGCTAATACAGCCAAAGAATCATCCATGGTATTCTCTTCTCTAGGAATGAATGATATGTTAAAATCAGAGAAAAAACTATCCACCAAATCCCACACTTCATTTCTGTAAGATCTAAGTCTAGGGTGCTTTGTTTGATAAAGATTTTTAATATGATGGACTATTAATTCAGCATCCCCAAATACTGGAAGCTCTTCTATCCCCATATATTTAGCAGCCCTCAATCCCAAGACAAGGGCTTCATACTCTGCCACATTATTAGTAGTCTCGAATTCTAGTTTATATGACAAAGATATAGTTTCTTGAGTTGGTGAGACAAAAACCACCCCAACACCAACACCTTCCCTGGAAGAGGCTCCATCAAAGAACATATTCCAGACAGAAGTAGTTAGAAGAGGCTCCTTAGAAAAGTTGATGGACTATTTTCTAATTTCTAAAGGGGCTTCAGGAGCATCGGTGAGCTGCAAAATGATAGATCCCAGATCTTTATCAAAAGAAAAAACAGGGTGATTTGTGGGGTTTGCTTCATTACTAATGATGTAAGCCAATTGATCTTCACTGTAAAGTCTTCTATGTTCTCCCCCAAAAATAGCAATAGTAGCATAAGAGAGATCCATCTGCAAGGTTCCCCCAAGTCTTTTTATCTAGGATCTTGACAAAAGCATGCCAAACTTGGGGGGAACATCAAAAACCATGATATCCATGAGTATACTCTTCATGGGCAACTGAAATAAGGTCACCACCATATCCTTAATGAATCCAAGACACTTCACTTTTCTAGAGTCAAAAGAATATAAGTCATGATAAGTATTTGTGATTTCCAACCCAAGTTCATCCATAACAGATTTTGGCATAAGATTGTGGGATGCCCCTGAATCCATGAGACAATTGTGTAGCACCTTATCATGTATATTCAGTGAGGTATAGAAAGGTGGGGATGAATCATCCCTGTCTTCTATCAAAGGACCTAAAATCACTGCTGGTTTTTCATCTTGCAGATTTATTGAATCAGTGGCATTTGGAGATGATTCAGGCTGTAGCATTTTGGATAGGTATTTTTAAATTATTCATTTTTTATCAATTCCAAAAAAGGTATAGGGATATTTATTTTCTGGATCTCATTCTCAAAACTAGAAGAAGAAGAAGGTTTCAATATCTCTTTGGTTTCAGGAAAAGGATTTATGATCAAAACTTGTGGGCTTTGAGAGTCTTTTTCCCTACTACTCATTGTCACAGCCTTGGTAGAATATTCTCTTTGAGCAGGCAGATTAGGGGGATCTGTTTTTTCTTCATTCTTCCTAGATCTCAGATTATATCTACTAGCATTTTCTTTTGCTTTCTCTCCCTTACTTAACTCATTTATTTGAATATCCATTAAAGATTGCTCATAAGAGGATTGAGCCAAGTGTGGGGATGGGGATGTGTCACCTAAGCAGTCAATCTTAGGATCAACTTCTACCTCCTCTTCTTCTTCATCAACAACCAAATTATTTTTCAAAGGATCTTGTACCCTCTGATTATCTCTTTCTCTGTTTCTGGGATCTCTGGGAAAGATTTGGGGAGCATTGTTTGGTCTCCTATAGTTACCTCTGTTATCAGTGTTTTGAGCATTTCTATATGTATGTTTCCCTTTTGATTTTAATTTATCAATCTCAGTGGAAAGAGATTTTACTAATTTGGTCAGCTCATCTACTTGAGAATGGACAACAAAGGAATCAGAAGTTGAAGCTTCAACTCTTTCCCTATCCCTATCAAATTTTCCCCTGAGCTTATTTGATGCCACTATGTTGGATTCTACCTCTAAGGCAACATATTGCATATGAACTAAGGAAGGTGACCTTCTTTCTCTCAAAAGGAGGTAGAATTTGGAATCAAATGCACTGGCATAAGTGATTTTTGCATAAGTTTCAGTGGGTTTTATCTCATCAGGGATCTTGTTGTACATTTTGTTAAATCTTTTAGAAAAGTCAGAGAAAGACTCTCCTTCTTTCCTTTTTAGGGATCCGAATTCGGTGATGTAGTACAAAAAGTCCCTTTTTCCCCCCCAATTCCTCAAGAAATATTCATCCAGTGCTTCAATACCAATAATGGATCCAGGGGATAGACCCATAAACCACTTCCTAGCCTCACCAAAAAGGATTTGGACAAAAACCCTCATCCACACATCCTCATTTTCAATATTTTGGTTATCTGCATAGCTATAGAAAGCAACAAGATGTTCCTCAGTTGTTATATCTTCTTCTCTAGTAAACTTGGGCATGTATTTCAAATAATCTCCAGGGTGAAGAGAATTCACTGGATGAGGTAAGACTAGAGGAGCATATCTTGCAGCCACTATGGAATCCATCCTATTTGTAGGGAGGTTAACAACTTCCATTTGAATTTGGATTCTTGGAGAACAAGAAGGAGAAGGAGACTTGACTGTGTGCAGATTAAGAGAAGAAGGAAAGGATGAAGGGGGGGGTTTCAGTTTTCACAATAGAAGGTTGAGTCTTGGAAGAATATGGTAAGGTCTGAAAAGGGGATGAATTTTTTACTTCTTTGGCAGCAAAAGTTTTAATAGAAAGAGGTGTAGAAAATCCTAAAGTAGGGAAATATTCAAAACTATCAAGACTGAAACACTTTTCAATGTCAGGGGAAGAGAATATGTTGATGTTTTCTTCTTTCAATTCAGTTTCAAAGGAAGAGTATTCAATAGGAAACTCTTCAAAATAAAGTTTTTTAGATACTTCAGCACAAGGTAAATAAACCTTACTTGATAAAACAGCTGGAGTATCAAGAGTGGAATCAGGAAACTGACTAGAAGCACTTGTAGCAGCAACAAAAAAAAAAATTAGAGAAGCTTTTCCCTTCTTGAGTATTTTCTCTGGGTCAACCTCAAATGGAACCAAAGGTAGTTGTGGATTTGATGTTGTATGTCTGTCTTTAGGTTCCAGAGATGAAATAATGGAGTCACCATGTGCAAGCTGCAATATTCAAGATACTGAGTTCTAATTCACCGTTAGGACTAGTATAATGTGTCATTTAATCCTAGGGAAAAGTCTTCAAATCATTCCCCGACAATGGCGCCAAGAATGTTAGCACTAGGAATCACCTTCAGATTGCATGGAAGGCAAGCCCAGTACCCATCAAGTTATATATGATAATGTTCCAACTCAGAAAATATGGCTAGCATGCACCAACAATCAAGTTCTTGTCTAAATTCAATCAGTAATTTGGGAGTAATTATGAATAGAGGGAAGACTTGAATGAGAGGAATGTAAGGGCTATTGTAAACATCAGGTGTAAAAAATCCTAATGAAGAAAGTTTCTTAACACAAGATCTTCTTGAACTCAGAAACTAAGGAAGCTAAATAAACATCATGATAATATAATGATCAAACATCCACCATAACATCACCACAATCATTCATGTGAATCTTTTAAGGCATGAACATTTAGCATAAGAAAGCAAATAAGCTGAAAGAGAAGTTGATTTCTATTAGCCAAAATTCTTAAGTCCAGTACATATCTAGATCACAGTCACTTCATCAAAATATTACAGTCTAAGGGAGCCTTTCTCAACCATCCGAACTTGCTAAAGAAATTGATCTATCTACTTATAACAAAAGGGTGGCAACAACTAGAGGTACGAGATGGTCTCCTTCCCCTAAAAATATCTAAACATTTATTTGATCTAACAACTTATTTAACAACCTCTTCTATAAAACAGGAAAATTTTGGTGACTAATCCAACCAAGCTTCAAACTGATTTGATTATCTTTTACTGTGCATCTCCTTTTTTTCCATGTGTCTTTTAGCAACATGTATTTGTCCTCATAATGGTAGTTGTTGCTTCTGCAATTTTCTCCATCATCATCCATCCAAAAAGTTGTTGGCGTGACCTTCCTGGATCTTTGGTGTATGCTTGTAGCTTCTTTAGGTAGCAACCTAAGTAGCGTATTTCACAACTGGACAAGAAAAAAAGGTAGCACATTTAGGTAGCGCCATTGTGCTGCATATGTGTGAAAACCTTTGTTCTCTGTGAAATATTAGGTAGCACCATTGTTCTATGCTTGTATGTAGACTTTGTTCTTTGCCAAATATTAGGTAGCGCCTTTACGTAGCACCACTGTGATGCGTCTATGTACAGGTTCATTCTCTACCAGATATTAGGTAGTGCCACTTATGCTGCATCTGTGTGCAGGTTTAGGTAGAATTGTCAAAAATGCAACGCCTTCAATCTTGAACGTTTGCAGAGCAATTAGTGTTCTTTTATAATGTCAAATCCATTGTACTTAGGTGTCTTGGCAGTGCAGTAGGTAGTGCATTTTACCACTGAGGGAGTTAGCACTTAGCAAAAGCCCAAAACTCTAATAGTTAAACGCTTAGAAGCTTGTATAGATGGCAGAGGTAATATTTGAATATCAGTTAACCCTCCCAAAAAGGAACCATCCAAAAAATTGGGCTTACCTTTCACCATCTATTTTTTCACCTTGACACTTAGCCTCACACTCATTGGTAGAAAGAGGATCTTCATTTGGCACAACAAACTTCTTGTTCTTAGAAATGATAGGCTTTTTCAGTGTGGTTGTGCTCTCTTTAACTATTGGTTTTTCATTCTCAATGGAAGCTTCAACCAATACCTGTAAATTTCTTTGGGATATCTCATCTTGAAAGTGTTGCAACTCTGCTTTTAGCTTCTTGTTCTAAGACTGAAAGCCTTTGTTATGCCTGTAAAGATTCTTTAGTTGTCTATGAAGGGGTTGGGCCCTTCTTGCTGCAAACTTTGCCAAGTCGAGGGTGTGACTGTAGCCATCCATAAGCTTTGTCATCTTGGCTATGTCAAACATGGATTCCTTTTTCAATTGAGCCACCTCCTTTCTTGCATCCCTAAGTTGCATGGTAAGTCTTTTGAAGGTCTGATTGTTGGGAGGAGTAGTGACATGCACAGTCTCAATAGGATTTTTCTCAGTCTCTTCTTCCACCTGCATGGGAAGTGTCTTGTCTACCTCATCAGGTTTCTTGGTGGCTTTGCTTTTACCTTTCTTTCTCTACACAGGGGTTTCTTCTTTTCTTTCCATAGGCTTTTCAAAGTCTTTCACAGAGGTTTCGTCTTTCCTCTCCAAAGGTCTTTTAGTACATTTACCCTTCCCTTTATGTACAGGGGCTTATTGTTTCTCTTCCAGAGTATTTTCAATGCCTTTACCCTTCTTCTTTTGAATAGGGGTTTCTGGTAAAGACTGCTCTTTGAAAACCTCCTTAGCAATTGATGACCTTGTGAAAGGTCTTTTTCCCTTGATTTCGACTACTGGAGGAGAAGAGGGGAAGAGTAGCTTCTTCCCTTTATTGGATGTATCTTTGGTAGAAGAAGGAACCTCTTCTAACCCTGGTGGAGGAGGTGGTGAAAAATCTCTTTGTGGGGAAGGACAAGTTTCCTCCTCAGCTCCTATGACCTACTTGCTGACCTATGAAACTTGAACAAGGGCTCTTCCCTTTCTCTTCCTACTGGTTACTGCTTTAGTATAACTGGTGGGTGATAAAGGAATTTCCTTCTGTTATTGAGGAGTTGATACTAGATCCAACTTGAAATGATAAGTAACAGCAAAATTCTCCCATGCAATCTCTTTCTTACCCAATTCCTCAGAGACTAGCATTCTGATCAATCCAGAGTGGAAAAGGATAGAATCCACATCCTTAGATTTGGCTTGAATCCTGTCTAACATCTTACCTATGCTTTGTAATAGGTAATAGGGAATATTAATCTCAACCTTGCCAGTAAAATGTATCAAAATCCTTTTATGGTATTGGTACAATGTGTTAAATCTTCCTTCACATGTAAAATATCTCTGTATGATCTTCAATATTCTGTCAAATTGTTCAATCAATTGATGCCTTGGCATACTTTGAGACAAATCATTGGCTTGATATTCAAGTTTAAAGTGATCTTTAGCATAGGATGAAATCAAAGCCATGGCTTTGAACCACTTTTCACCTGAAATGGGGATTCCTATTGTAGCTAAGATAGAAGCTTCAGTCACCTCAAATTCCAAATCCTCAACCTTGGTTTTCCTGCCATCAAGATGTAATGAAACTGTCATGCTACCTCTGGATGGCCTATCTGCATATTCTAGCAGAAAGAGAGGCACCCCACTCTTTGAAAGACCTCTCTTACCATGGGCTCTGTATCAAAAGGATGCATGTCCACGGGTTCTATCCTAACCGCCTTGCCACCTTTGTGTGTCTTCCTTGATTGAGGAGTCTCCATGGCTTAGAATGAGAGATTTTAAAGGCTTATGGGATAGTAATAACCAGGAAGGATTTAAATCGGGCTTCAAATGTATAAGGATGAACTTTTAAAATAGATTGGTGCTAGTAATCCAAGCTTGACTATGGGAACTACACCCTTAGATTTGTAGAGGTATTTGAGAGTGTAGATAATGAGGGGGTAATCCAAAATTTTCCCTTTGCGACTGAGTAAAAATGCTTAACTCCAAGATGAAAGGAAGCAAGAGAGGCAGAGAGGGTTTAAGAAACTCCTTTGGGTAGCGCAACGCATATGCAGAGGATAGGATATTTAAGAGCTTGCAATTTCAATGGCTAAGGAAGACAACAGTAATCAGACCTAGATACAGGAAATGAAGTTTATAGGTCTAAACAAGATATAAGACAAGGCTATCCTACAAAGATGAGTCCCTTACAACTGTGCAATCTCGGCAAACCAAAAACCCGAGTGCAAATTTCTTATGAAAATTAATATGTAGAGGAGGCAACACGGGATACCTGTGGAGTAGACACCTGTTGGAATCTTCAACGAAATCTTAGGATGAAATTGTGAAAGATTCAGCCCTCGAATCTACTTCAGCCTCAAATTTGGTTGCCTTGTTGTCACTTGATCAGAACTTGTGAATTTGCGCAGCGCATCACTGTTGAGTTTTTCAAAATTATAAACCGTTATCAGGGATCATAAATGAAAGATATTGAAGGCATATTTAACCAACTCCTAGCACTGAAAACAAGGAACATGACATCGGTCGTGGAAAACATGACTTGTGGTGGAAGTATTATGAACGCGAAAGGCGCTACGAAACTGCCTGATGAGTGGGCAGTGCTCCAATTCAAAAAATTATTGGGTAGGTAAGAAAGGAAAATGAGGCATGCCTACGAGGTCATCAGTAAGGAGAAATGTGTATCACATCAGTCTAGTCATGGGAGGGATTGACCTAGGGACAAGTTATGAAGGGGACCCAAAAAAATAAATCATGAGCTAAAATAGTTCTAAGACCAAAAATCAATTTGAGGATCAAACTAGAGCTATGATTCAAAACTTTAATCATCTAAGGGGTCCTACTAAACATAAACTCTAAAGGGATGCAACTTTAAAAAATTTAAAATATAAGGCTTAAAAAAGGATAAAAACAAACTAAAAAACCCAAGGAAATTTAGTGTGATAGCAGGGCCTACGACAATTATGCAATAATTGACTTAAAGAAAGATACTATGACATTTGAAGGAGTTCAACCTTTGGATCCATATGTAGGACCCAGGTACACAGAATCGACAGACAATAATATGGAACGAGAATACCTAGACCAGTTGTACACTATAACATCTGGGACAAGAAACGATTATATAAACCCCACTGCGGATGGATTAGTAAGCTGGAAAAGTATACAGTCAATAGATGAAGATTCAAAATTGGATTTTGATAGTTGGCAATAAGGTTTGCATGAAATATTCTCAAGAAGATGCACAACTATTAGAATGACCAGATGGGTTGGGACCGAAGTCAGAGAACATCCAGTATACGATGGCACCTTAGATCTAGACAACTTTTTGCATAATATGGAAGAAAATTTAGGAGAAGATCAAAGAATCTCAGTACTAGATATAGCTTTCCAGAACACCCCTGCCAGATGGTGGGATACTCATAAATCCACACTCATAACTTGGGACGAGGTGAATCAATCTCTCAAGTACAGGTTCTGGAATAGGGAGCAGTTAGAATCAGAAATGTAGACGGATATCCACGTTGTGCAACTGTTCAGCGGAGAATCAAACCCTGGGATACACATTCAATAGTGTGTGGCACAGTGGAAAGCTGCGGAGATACCCTCTCACTTATGGGTTCAGGTATTCCCCCATTCTCTAGGCCCAATCCTAAAAGATTGGTTTTTACATGAGGAAACCAGACGACAGACCTGCGATTGGTAGATACTGGCAGCTCAATTTTGCAAAGATTTCTCATTCACAAGTAAGTACCCCGATCTTGGACTAGTCCTACAAAAGATTAAAGAACTTCTTTTTACAGCCAATAGTGATAACAAATCAGACTTTGTAGTGTGTCCCAAGCATACACAATAACTTCAAAGTAAACTCCACTTACCTTTGATTGAAAATCCCATAGAATGCTATGAGATTAGCAAAGCTTCAAAAATCCTAGACGAATTATAATAACTGAGAAACCTAGCCATCAAAGAGACCGAGGGGAACAGAGAAATCCAAAACACCATACCTAGCCAGACCGATAGTTCCTACAATCACCCTTTGAAATTGCAGAAACATAACATAGGGGCCAAAGAGCAACTCAAAATATCTTTGGTGGGAGATTACTGGGATGAGAAAACCAGTCAGGAAATATAGAGTTTACTGCGGGAATACGAAGATTTGTTCCCAAAGAATTTTTCAGAATTGAAGGGAGTCAAAGGAGTTATGGGAGAAATGAAGATTGAGTTAAAATCAGGATCCAATCATGTCAGACATAGGCCATACCATCTTAACCCAAGTGTAAAAGAGAAAGTCAAGAAGGAGATTGATAAGATGTTAGAAGAAGGTCTCATTTTTTCAGTAGAAGCAGCAAAATGGGTCATCCTGATAGTCATTCAAAGAAAGAAAGACATTGAGGATATTAGAGTCTATGTGGATTACAGAAACCTCAACTCTGCCTATGTGCATGACCCTTTCCCAACACCCTTTACCGATGAGGTCCTAGAACAGGTTGCGGGGAAGGAAGCATACTCATTTACAAATGGATTTTCAGGATACCATCAAGTTAGGATTGCTAAAGAGAACAAGAGAAAAACCCCTTTCATTACCGAATGGGGATCTTTTGCATACAATGTGATGCCATTTGGTTTAAAGAACACCCCCAAAGTTTTCTCTAGGATTGTGATAGCAGCCTTTAGAGAGCTCATTCATAAGTTCATAGAAGCCTATATGTATGATTGGACAATATATAGCCTCCTTAAGGACCATCTAGCACTGCTAAGGATAATGTTTGACAGATGTCGAGCGTTACAAATATCATTAAACCTCAAGAAATGTATCTTCTGTGTGCCACATGGAATTTTTTTGGGCCACATAGTCTGTCGAGAAAGAGTATTGGTAGACCCAGCTAAAGTTGTGGCAATTGTGAATATGAAGCCACCTATAAGTATTAAACAGTTGCGCTCCACACTAGGACATATAGGCTACTATCGCAGGTTCATTCAGAGATATGATAACATTACTGCACCTTTGGAACACCTCCTAAAAAAGGTTGAAACATTCCAATGGACTCTCGAATGTGACAAAGCATTTGAGACATTCAAGGAGAAACTCATTACAACACTGATTCTAATATTCCCAAACTGGGAGAAGGAATTTCACATCCATGTGGATGCTTCAGGAATTGCCTTAGGGGCTATCTTAATGCAACCTGGAGATGGAGCTATGGATCACCCTATCTACTTTGCGAGTTGGAAGCTGTTTCAAGTAGAGCACAACTACAAAACGACAGAATGGGAAGGCTTAGCCATGATCTATGCTTTACATAAATTTAGAAATTATCTGTTAGGATCTCATTTCAAATTCTTTACTAATCATTCGACTTTAAAATACCTAGTTAACAAACCTGTGTTGGAAGGGAGAATTTGCAGATGGTTGTTGTTATTCCAGGAATTTTCCTTTGAAGTCATCATCAAGCCAGGACAATGCAACATCGGACCCGACCATCTATCCATACTAGAGTCAGGAGAAAGTGGCAGAGCAATGGATGACCAACTCCCAGATGCAGATTTGTTCGAGATCGAGGCCATACCGGAATATCTGGAGGAAATAGCAATCTTTCTCAGTACACGGGCCTGTCTCGAAACATATTTCGCAACCCATAAACGCCATATGGTCATCAGAGCAGTAGATTATCAGCTAATCGTCGGGCAATTGTATAAACTAGGACTAGACAACATCCTCAGACGATGTGTCCTAGATCATGAAAGGCAGGAGATACTCTGGGAATGCCATAGTGGAATTGCAAGAGCACATGTAGGAGGAAAGGCAACAACACAGAAAATTCTATAGGCAGGACTGTGGTGGGCAACACTTTTCAAAGATGCAAAAGCATACGCCATATTGTGTGATGTTTGTCAAAGAGTGGGAAAGTCGTCACGCCGATATGAACTTCCACTACAACCCGTTAGAGCACTCCAGGCATTTGAGAAATGGACAGTTGACTTCATTAGGCCAATCAACCCCACAGCTAAACATTCAAAGGAAAGGTACATCATTACCGCAACCGACTACCTTACTCGTTGGGCAGAAGAAACAATGGTGCAGGACTGTTCAACAGATACTGCTTTTAGGTTCATTTTCAAAAATATCATTACTCGCTTCGGATCTCCCAAGCAGCTAACCAGCGATCAGGGAACTCATTTCATTAGTAGCACTATAGCAACACTTACAACAGAATTTATGATTCAACATCACAAGAGCAGTCCATACCACCCATAGGCCAATGGAACAATCAAAGCCTTCAACAAAATCTTGGAAAAGGGACTAACAAAGGTCTGTTGCGCAAACCGAGAGGACTGGGATGACAGAGTTCCAGCAGTACTATGGGCCTACAGGAAAACCACAAAGAAACTCCATAGATACACACCATTCCATCTTGTTTATGGAAAATAGGAAGTGGTGCCCGCAGAGTTCATCACTCCAAGTTTGTATATTGCACACGCCACACATATGACAGACGAAGAATCAATGGCACAAAGACTGTCGAAGCTACAAGAACTCGAAGAAACCACATTTCTAGAACACTTCCATCAGTTAGTTGAAAAGGAAAGACAAAAATATTGGTATGACCGACACATTAATACCAAGGTATTTACACAAGGAGACAAGGTGTTACTCTATGACACTCAATACCAGAAGCATCCTGGCAAGCTGTGTATCCATTGGTTGGGACCCTTCCTAGTTGCGGAGATCCGACCATCAGGAACATTCTGAATCGTGCAACTGGATGGTGTGCTACAATCAGGATGGGTGAATGGAGCTCGTCTGAATCCCTACCTATATCAAAACTGAGAAGAACGACAATCGCTCCAATCCAACAGAGCTTGTACAATAGCTAGATTTGAGTTTCATTTTCTTTCTGAAATTTTGTAAATTCAGTTAATAATGTCCATGTGCGTAGTATTGCACCATAACACATAGTTCATTTGTTTTGTTTAAGTGTTGGTTGATACAAAGCTGATGACTCAGCAGTACAAAACCTGAAGAATGAGAAATTCCATTAATGACAATCATCAAAGATGACGGGGATAATCTTTGTGGTCGGAGGAACCATGAATCCCAATCCAATCTGAGTTAAAGGCCACGCAAACCCAGTCTAATGACACCCTTTATTGCCATTCCGGTACCCCGAATGTCACCTGTTAAGCCATAAATCCGCATTATGCCAAGATTCCATCGAATTTTGCATTGGGACACCCACCCAATAAACAAAAAGATCTCAATTTGGCCACGTCCCTATTCCACTCAATTGAGTAAATCTCAAGATCATCCAATAGGATTTACCTTGATCAAACCGTCCTGTTGGAAAACTCACACCCTATTGCATCTATACATTCATGATGAGGAGAAGTTATTGCTAAAACTTACCCATTAAGCCATACATAAGACTCTCAGACCTCAGCCGAGAATGTATTGTTTCTAAAATGAGCATAGCCATTTCTGAACTCAGGCGTTCAAACTAGTTAGGACCACTGCCAAAGATGTAAACATAGCCCTAGTTTTTAAATGTCACAAATCACTAATGTTGAGAGCCACAGCGAGCCAGAGCACCATGACTAAAGAATAAGTAGCATATGAGCTCTGTGACCCCCGGGTCAAGATCATAGGTGACTTGAAAGGGAAGGTAGAGCACATTAAGATACTCGACCTTGACGTCATGGATTCAGCCTTGTTCCCATAGATGTAGCCAGACGTATTTTGGGATTTAGCTCTGAATGGAACCAGAGATATGCACTTTATACCGAAAAAGGATTTCATCAACCTATTTAACTCCACCATCATGAACCTGAGAGACTTACCAGTCGTTGGCACCACCGACGAAACTGCGCACTGCATGAAATTTCTGATAAGCAGAGTGAACGACAGAAGTCTATGGTTCAATAAACGGTATCCAATCCATGAAAAAGATATCCAACAACTTACTGGACTATCCTCCGAAGGAGAGGATGTGTCGAAGGGATTTCAGGGCCTTGTCAAGCATGGGAAGAATAAAGGCAAGCTTAGGCTGTACGAGAAGTTTAACACAAAGAGAGAACGACGCACAACAGTCATTGAACCAATACTGCCCGAAACAGTCTGGACTAGATGCTACTTCATAGCCAACAAGGTTAGGTGGTCTTATTATAAGGGAGAATGCACTCTATATGCACTATCAGTGGTTGACTTCTACACACAGGGAGGAGTGTTCAATTGGTGTAGTTTCTTACTGGAGGAACTACTAGTAGCTAGCGAGGAGGCATAGGAGAAGGGAGGCACCTTTACCTATGGATACCTACTTGTGGCATTCACAATGCTCAAATGGAAGTCACCTTTGGGAAGACAACCAACAATATCAGATAAAGGGCACCTAGTGAAGATGTTCAAGCCATGGCAGTCCAGACTAGACTCGTAGAACACAACACTCAACAACATAGAAATTTCCAAATCATATAATTCTATGATAGATGAAACACAAAGGTCATGCATCCCACAGGAGATCCTCAATAATAAAACGAGGAATATCGCCTTCAACATGAACCAGCACAACACATGCATCTGACCGAGACATGCTAACCGAGAACATTTCCACACACGACCACTACCATTCTATGTGGATGAGGAATCTTTTGATAAGGAGGTCATGTCATGGCTGGGATTTAAACGTGGCCCACATAAATCAAGAATGCATTACATTTTTCTTGTCGAGTTGCTCAAGAAAAAATACAAGGAATCAGGCGAGGGACCGAGCTCAGGCCCCGAGCCAAAGAAGTTAGACGCTTCGTTACAGACCGAATCCAAGGAGGAAGAGGAGCCACAGCAGTTGGAGCGGAGGAAGCGATCGGGTCGTCATCAGCTGCCAGAGGATGTCATGCTATCAAGTGCACAAGTTAACCAGATCTTGGGCGTTGGGCTCAGTACTAAACCATTGTTGAATAAGCCCAGAACAGGGGTTTCCTGGAACAAACCCCTAAACCCACAACCCCTTGTATTTGACACTCCCCGCACTCGTGCCATGACCAAAATCACCACTTTCATTGATATTCAAGACAACCCAGAGCCTGAAACAATTTCGGCTACACTCATCATTGAGCAACCCCCACCACTCCAATTACCAAACCTCCTCACTGCCTTTCCACATCAGACCACAACCTCAGAGCCAATGCAACTCGACCACCCAGAGACAGAGGAACGACAACCCCCATGGACAACCAGAGAATCCCCCAAGCCCAGATTAGAAGTTCCTGACCCTAACCCCAAAACCGCAAGGCAAAGCACGATGCAGGATGTTCCGAATATGAACACCCAGGAAAAACAACCTAAGTCTTTAGCACAATAAGAAGCCACCCGAAGAAGAGAAGAGTCAGAACCCAACTGTAACCAACAAATCACCTCACCACCTAAGGGTGAGAATGCCCAATAAATCATGATGCATGATGGAGAAGTACCGGAAGATACAAAGATACTAGATGTGCACAATGCGCTAGAATCAACAACGGAGACGGATAAGAAAACTATCCAAGCACAAATGGAGTAAGTCCTCCATAACCCTCAACAATGTGCATAATTGATGTAGCTATGCATAACCAGAACCGAGGTTATGACGCTTTTACCCGAAGACCTAAGGTTGAGGATCACACCAACGCCACCAATGGAGGAGGAGGTAGAAACCTGTTTGGACCACTCAACGACAAGAAAAATCCCTCTATAGATGCGAGTACCCACTGATGTAGCTCCATCATCTACAGACCTAGTACAATGGCCAGCATCACAGTTGTTCGGACTAATCAGAGCCTCCATAGACCAACTAGAGAAAAGGCTCCAGGAAGTCAAGAGATCAACTGAAATTGCCAGGAAAGAATAGCTTGTTGCGCAAGAATGTCAAACACAGGAAGAGCATGACAGAATCCAAGTCCAGCGCAAATTGGAAAAAATGCAGGAAAAACTTGCATACGCCTAGCTGGAGATCCGAAAGGTTGCGCCCGATCTACCCGAAGCCAGAGAGATAAGCAAGCCATAGTAATAGATCGAGCTGTTACAAGAAGCATGGAAACAACTCGCTACCCAAACGGAGTAGATACAAGCGAAGCTACAAAAAGTATAGCAAGAAGCCGAAAAACAGCCCCAGTAGCTCCAATATCA
Source organism: Picea sitchensis (assembly GCA_010110895.2). NCBI lineage: Eukaryota > Viridiplantae > Streptophyta > Pinopsida > Pinales > Pinaceae > Picea > Picea sitchensis. Next base: position 53,184 of record SNQJ01S0009903.1, on the reverse strand, counting down.
AATGCAGCAGATAATATTGCAGGGAAACAATGCCAGAGCAACACTGCACAAACACACCGCAAACTGCACTAAAATCTTTAGAGAATTCAGTGACTAGATGGGAATCATCGCTCGTCGAAATCAGGTTTTAGAGGAAGTGCGCACAAAAATTCAGGTGCTGAATGAAGAATTTGCAGTCACAATGGACCCTATGGAGCAGCAACAGAAGTTCAACCAAATTCAGCAGGCCGACAACAAACTAAATACACTATATGAGTCACAGTTCGTAGTCAAGAAAGAGTTGCGCGACTTTCAATCGGTTATCTAGACAATCTACATGAAAATGCATGAGGTCGACGCAATATCAGATTCCAAGTGGAACTCATTGGTTGTTTCCAAGCCAAAGGAGTATAGAAAAGAGACAACACAACAGTTCCTTGTAGAAGCATCACTCCTCGCTCGAAAATGGCAGGACAAGGTTGAAAGATTTCAAGGAGTAAAGCACCGAGCCCTAGAGTTGGTACTAGAATTGGGCCATTTGTTTAAGGAGGCAAAGGAAGAAAAGTCACAAATAGAAAATCTCGGAGAAGAAGAAAATACGGACAAGTGAAAACAACAACTACTCCTAGAGGATATGAAAGAACCAAGTTCTTGACTCAAGGACGTGTCAAGGACTGTGGTCAGAGCCTGTTGGGCCCTTCGTTTTTGGGTAAGAATTGTGCAAGTTTTGATTAAGCATGAGTCGTTCAAACTTCATTAGAGGATGGAAGAAAGAGTAACAGAAAAGCAGTTGCGGAAGGCAGCGCAATGCTAGCTAAGCAAAAAATGGCTGCAACAGAACAAGGAAGCACATAAGCCGAGAAGGAAGACACAACCCAGCTATATATAAGGCTTAATATAATTGTAAAAGGGTTGGGTTGGTGTTGTTGTTTTTGTTCGTTCAATTCATTGGTTGGATTAGATTTTGGGTGATTAATGTCTATTAGAGTCGCCCAAGGTTTTGGTATTAGTTGTTGAAACTTGTCGTGAGTCGAAAAGAGACAAGCCAAAGTTTGTACTGAACCTTTCTATGTAACTCTGAGTCTGTAATAAAGGAAAGATCCTGGAGCTAATATGAAGGAGAACCAAATTTTCAAAATAGGATGTGTCTTTGTATTTTTACTTATTCATTACATTGTTCCTTTATGGTTTATGAGTTATGTTTGATGATTCTATGTTTAATCATTGTTCATAATGTAAGTAGGTTCAATTCTTACAGTTAGATGTTTCAGATCTGATGTTGTCTCTTGCGCAAGAACAAGAACAAGTTCTGAACTATCTATGGATCCTCTTTAGTATTTTCCCTACCCTTCCCTATCTATCTGTCTCACCAGCGCTTCAGGTGAAACTTCTTCTCTTCGGAGGAGATGAAAATGTCAGTGCTCTAGACTACTCAGTACCTTTTGTTGGTAACCTAAGAAGGACCCTGGTCTGATCAAATTCACGCCAACAGAGGGTGAGAGAAAAAGATGAAGGAAGAGAGGGAGGAAGGTGATGGAGGATGGCAGTACAAGACCAAGGTGGATGAGGGGTGAAATGGAATCAACTTAGGTTTGCAAGTGGACCCAATTTTCCACATCAACAACGACATCAACAAAGAATCTGACACATAAGTAAAAGTCATCCTATGTTATTTCATGCGATTATGTGCCATGGTCATATTTTCCTTTAAGAGTTGGAGAACTTGTTGTTGATGCTTGATGTGATCTTCCACTGCTTGAACCTTAGAATTTTTTTTTAGAGAAGAAGTGATGGAAGGTGGGTGATATCCATAGAGTGCCATAAATGGTGTCATTTTTGTTGCAATATGAAAGGAAGTGTTATACCACCATTCTTCCATGGGTAACCACTTGAACCATTGTGTTTGTTTATCAGAGACAAAGCAACGAAGGTATCCTGCTAGACATTTTTTCACTATATTAGTTTTTCCATCAGATTGAGGATGATAAGATGAGCTATGAGCCAATTGAGTACCCAAAAAAGAAAATAATTATGTCTAAAAATGTACATTGAATATGGGATCTCTGTCACTTACAATAATATTTGGGCCTCCATGTAGCTTTTGAACTGTCTCCATGAATGCGGTGGAAACTGTACTAGCTTTGAAATGATCAGGGAGTGCACAAAAGTGTGCATACTTGGTCAGGCTATCAAAAATCACCATGATGACACTCTTTCCTTCATACTTCAGTAACCTTGTGATGAAATCCATGGAAACCTCCTTCCAACGTTGACATGGGATGGCTAATTGTTGTAAAAGACCCGGGGTCTTAATTATTTCCACCTTATTTTGTTGGAAAACCAAACATTCTTCCAAAAACCTTTGAACATCAGTTTTAAGGCCATCCCAAAAAAATTCCTTCTTGACCCTATGGTATATTTTCAAAAATCCTAAGTTCCCTCTTACCAGAGAGGTGTGCAATTCCAAGAGTACCTTTTTTTTTAGTTGGGAATTATTACATAAATATAAGTGATCTTTGTACCATAGCAAATCATTTTTCCATGTAAATGTATCTGATGCACTGGAATCCTGCTGCAACCTTTGAATGAGATTCCACACATTTTCTTCATTCTTCCATTCATCCCTCACTTCTATTATCCAATTGGGTTGGATGATCGAGATAGCACAGAGAAAGGCCTTAACATCCTCATCCTTTCTTGAGAGGGCATCTTTCACAACATTGTTCTTCCCTTTTTGTAGATGATTTCAAAATCATAACCCAATATCTTGGTCACCCATTTTTGTTGTTCTTCTAAAGATAGGCTTTGTTCCAAGAAGTATTTAAGACTATCATGATATGTTTTGACCTTGAAGTTCCTACCTATTAGGTAAGAGCGCCATTTCTTCAATGCATGCAGTATTGCCATCATTTCCTTCTCATAAATGGGTTTGTGTAAGTCATTTCCCTTGAGTGGTCGAATGTCAAAAGAAAGGGACCTTGCTTCTTTCATTAGAATAACACCAATTCCATTTCCCGAGGCATCACATTCCATAATAAAGGTTTTTGTGAAGTTTGTTGTGGTCAAGACAAGAGCTTTGCACATTGCCTTATTAAGTTGTTCAAAATCTTGAGTTTCCTCTGGAGTCCATGAAAATGCATCCTTCTTAGTTGATTTCGTTAAAGGTGTTGCTATTCTTCCATAGTTTCGAACAAACTTGCGGTAGTAACCTGTCAGACCCAAAAATCCTCTAAGATTCTTCAATATTTTTAGAATTGGCTAGTCCATCATGGCCTTAATCTTGTTAGGGTCTACCTTGACACCTTCATGAGATAAAATATGACCCTAATACTCTACCTCCTTCACCCCAAAGAAACATTTGGATGGTTTGTCATATAGTTGTTTCTCCTTTAGTACTTGTAGCACCTTGTCAACATGTCGAACATGATCCTCCCAAGACTTGCTATAGATTAATATATCATCAAAAAATACTATAACTACTCAATTTTTATATGTAGAAGTAACTCTGTGCTATGTGTTTTATTTCAATTAAAATGCATGGTATATATTTATATGTGAATGTTTCGCAGTGGTAGCATTACCCAGTTTCTATGGAGGGTTGGGGATGCTACAGTTTGGTATCACAGCTAAGTCAGATCTAAATAGTGGCATTGCCTAGGCTAGTTGATCTTGGGGATGTTAGAAATTGGTATCAGATCTTTAAAGGCTAAGTTAAGGTTGTGTTAGTGGCATTTCCCGACCTATTGGTGGCTGGGGATGTTACAAATTGGTATCAGAGATTTAAAGGCTAAGTTAAGGTTGTGTTAGTGGCATTATCTGACTTGTTGACAGATGGGGATGTTACAAATTGGTATCAGAGATTTAAAGGATAATTTAAGGTTGTGTTAGTGGTGTTTACCAGCCTGTTGGTGGTTGGGGATGTTACAAATGGGTATCAGAGCATGGTTACAACACTGAGCCTGGATGGGCCATGTTAGTGGAAAATGAAGAAAAAGTTTTGAAAGAATTGTTGTCGAGGTAGACAAAATTCGAGTTCAGAGCCAAGGTTTTAAAACCAAACCTAGATAGGCTGGATAAGTGGTCATTAGACCCGAGGTTTCAAGAGTAAATTGTGTCTAGAGGACCAATTTCGAACCTCAGAACCTTTCTGAGTGCTAAGAAGTTACCTTGGCCGTGTTACGAAGCTCAAGAGGAGTAGCGGTGTCATAAAACCACGACAGGAGTGGTGTTGGGCCACAGAGTAATGTGAACCTTAGGATCTATTTGGGATAAGGAGAATCCTTCACAACCGTTAGATCTGGTAATGTTGTGAGGTAGTTAGTCGTGAATTCCTTTGGAAATCCACAGAGTAACAAAGTCTATTATGCGCCGTAGGATTTGTTCAGAAGGAAGGGAAATTCTTTATGACCGTCAGATCTGGGGAAGGTGCAGAAGGATTAACCTGGAAGCCCTTCGGACTTCGCGACTTCATTGAAGTGTGATGAAAAAAACAAGAGAAGTTTTGAAGCCTGAAGCTCTGAAGTGGATATACATTGTAGACCTAGAGAGGAAGGCTCGATCGTTGGATCAAGCCAATGTTAAAAGGTCAAACACAGTAGTGAAGGGTGAAAGCTCCCAAAGAACTGAAGTAGTGAGTCATGATGACGTCACTAGGATGGACGTGGACACATGGAATGTGTGCCACATGTTAGTGGGTTTCGAACCCGTGGAAGGTTGAAATTCCATATGGAACATGACATGTGACACCCATCTTATTGGGCCACGAGTCAGCCGCTAGAATTCCACCATGTGTCTTTTTGTATGAGCATGGCTAGTGGGGCTAAGGTTACATAACGTAGTTAAATTATGGAGGACCCACACTGGCGTTGATCATGATACATCAAGATCAACAGCCAGGAGGCATTGTGGGGACCCAAGTTGCACGTGAGTTAATTCTCCAAGGTGGTCCCACAATCCAAACCCCAGTTTCACCAAGGGGTTACGTGTCAGCATCAGAAAAATTGTGGGATGAAAGGTAGGTTTCCCCAAACCACCATTGCATGCCCCCACAGTTGGAAAACCTTAAGTGATGTGACGTAATAACGTCACCAAAGGTGATTGGGAATGTTCAAAGACTAATGGTTCAGATGTGTGGATGCGAGATCCTTTGAAGATTCAAAGTCCTGAAGACCCAAAGACCCAGAACTTAGACACATGAGGTTCCATAGTAAGTGTCAGTCATTGGATGTTAGGTAGACATGGACTGATGATATTCCCTACTTCACGAGTTTGGTAATCCAAAACTTTGAGAGATTGTCGTGTGGTGCTTGGAAATCTTCGGAAGCTGAAGGCCAAAGGCCCGAGTAAGCACTTATTGATCTAGCGCTTGGCCACGACCCATGGTTGCATGGATTTGGGACTGAGTGAAAGGTGATAGTGCCCGAAAATGATTACAGAGCAGAGTAGAGCTCAGAAATAAAATGAAATATGAATGTTTTCTTAAATCAGATTGGTTTGAATGCATAAACTGGTGAACTATTGAATAAGTTTCAATTGTTTCTCTTCTTTGAGTTTTCAAGTGAAAGTAGTGCAAAATGTCCACAAGGAGTGCATTGACAGAGGTAAGTTAACCTTAGAGAAGATCAGGAGAGATGTCGTTGAACCTTCATTAGCAGAGGTGCAAGGAGTGCACAGGAAGAAATCTGTGTTGATTTCAGAGAGAGATAGAGTCACTGAGAACTCTGTAGGGATCTGCTAGGCGGGCATCGAGTGAGTGAAAGTGTGCACAGAGAGAAATATTTTTCAAGTTCAGGGAGAAGAGTATGAGAGGAAGATACTCACAAAGCTATTAAACACTCTGTAGAAAACGCTCAACAAGGTGTTCTTTGAGCAGAAGGTTTCCAGGAGGGCACGAAGTTTTCCTTTGACAAGAAACAGAAGGATCGAGACCCTTAGGAGACTGAGTAAGTCCTAAATCTAGGAATAGATAACTCTTACGAGAGTGAAGACAAGATCAGGAGGTGGAATCGTAGGATAAATTTCAAAGGACGAAGCCTTTGAACACTGACAAAATATTCCAAGGTGGAATAAGTCAAAATCTCAGGACAAGGAGCAACAACAGCCGTTAGATCGGTTGTGGGGAGGAGCCTGGACCGTTAGATCAATGTCTAGCAGAACAAAGGAAGTGCAGAGGAGAGGAAAATATCCCATCCATTAGGTCTAATCGTGAAGGACCAACAACCATTGGATTCGGAGGTAAGCACATGAGACTTAACCCTTGTGTGCACAGGAGAAGTGGACTTTTCAAAGTCCCGAAGTCCCAAAGTTAATTGGGACCGTTCATTGTCAAGGAGGACAGGTGGTGTAAGATCCACAACTTTGGAATTTTTTGGACAAAGAGGAGAAGAAACAACCCAAGTAAATCTTGGTCGTTGATCTGAAAATGGACATGTGGCACCAGATTTTGAACTCTGAGTATGGAGCACTCCAGAGGAAAGCAAAGGATTAAAGCATTGAAGTCTCGAAGGATATCTTGATCATTGATCGAGGAGGAGGTCTAAGGACCGTTGATATGGTCTTGGTCGGAAAGAGCTGAAGTCCTTAAGAGAATCAAGACCGTTGATTTGGAGAGGACGCAGAGTAGAAGATCTCTCACTCTGGGGAAATTCACTTCGGAGATTTGTGTGTGTGGAGACGTAAGAACTCCCGAAGGCTAGAGAGCCAGAGTTCATCACAACCGTCCGGTTGTTGAGGACATGTGTCAATATATCTTCCACTTTGGAATATTTCCATACGAGGAAAAGCATATAGTTAAGAGTTGAAACTCCCAAGGGTCGGAGAGATGGAATCAATCGTAGTCATTGATTTGGAAGGGAGCTATGTGTCAACAGATTGTGTAGATCTGGGATCACGTGTGGAAGGAGGAAAGAAGGTATACAATGGAGGATAAATAGCAATCCTTGATCATGGATCATCGCCAAGGGATTGGAGGTTGACGGGCGAGCTGGATTGTGGGGTGAGAACTTGCTCGGATGTTAAAAATCTAAGAACGGGCCACAATTTATACCACGATTTTAACAAAGTGATGTGTGGCAGTTGGAGGTGAATTGTGGGGAGAAAATCATGTTTTCCTAAAACCACTCTTGCCCATGCCCACAATCACAGCTTTCCATGAGGTCATAGCCCAGATTCTTATAAAGGAAGGGGCTAATGAAAAAGGGGATAGCGCCTGAAACTTGGAGTTTTGGAAGCGCGCAGGAATAAGCCTGCGGGTCTTTTAGGACCTGCGCCTAAAGGAGGAAAGGGGGCATGTGTATAATTGTTTTGGGTTCAATAACGAGCTCGAAGATTCAATGCGACTTAGAAGTTTGAAAGATCCTTTGAATGGGAGGTCAACAGACCCCGCTAAATGTGTTTTGTAAGTACATGCATATATATTATTGCATGGACATAATTGTTACTAACAACTGAAATGTTGTGAACTCATGAAGTTGAGGACATTTCAGGAGTTGCTAGACATTGCAACGAGAAATTTGCAAGTCAAGTAATCACATGAGCATTGACTACAGGAAATTTTCTTGTTTAGAAAAGGAAGTATTGAATTTACAGATATTACAGCGAACATGCATATGCATATAATGATGAGTCATTCTATTTTATCAAATTGTTTGGTAATTGTGACTAAATTGCTAGGTGCAAGAAATTCTAATATCACTGCATAAGATTTTTTACATATTGTAATTGAATTATAATGTACATTAAATACTAACAATTGTTGGCAGTATGCAAGATGAATCCTTGCAGGAAAATGGTATGCAGTTTGGTGCTTGTGGAAAAACCACAAGGAAGGCTGCATTCATATATGGCAACAACTAAGAAGAATTATGAAATGGAATTTCATGTTTGGGGAAAAATTTGAATTCCCTTTTGAACTAAGTTTGAGTTCCTAAATGAATTAATTTATGTTTCCTCATGATAACTGCATGTGGGCGATGCAGATGAGATGATGTTGATTAAAGTGGAATGTTGACTACAAAAATTAGCTTGGGAAGATGTTGATTGGAGACCTCCGAGGGCAGTTGGAACTCCTCGAGCCACGGTGCTCTAAGACTTCTGGTTTGACCTGTTGCTGAAGCCCAAGGAAAGGGAGGTGTAGCAGTCGATGGAATGAGTGACAACGGAGGTGTACACTCCTGGGGTGGGACAAACATGTGGGGAAGAGAGACCATTGGTTGGAGTGTTGTTGGGGTTTGGTACCTTGGTCTAGACCATGTTGATGTGTAAGGTCTTCTCAATCAAAAGATAAGTATAATTCTCTATTTATTGTATGTTGTGTATCTTGTATACAGGTTATAATGTTATTAGAATTGCTTGTATATACATATATATACATTTCATATATTCTTTCATTACCTGCATCCATGAATGTACATAATGTGTTTCATATTTCATTGCTTAGGAAATATATACCCGATGCTAATCATTTAATCTATTGGAATGTGATTCAGGTGGAGCAAGAAGGCATCTTGCAAGTGCATCTAGTGTGCATATTGGATCATAAGAGAAAATAACTCTGAAATCGAGCCATAAGGCTTGTAAAGGCCCAGTGGACCTGGTACGGTCCTCGGGACATGACATGGGAGCATGAGGATGCTATGCAGGAAAAATACCCACATGTTTTTGAATATTTTTGAAATCTTGTTGATGTTGTGTAAGTAAGTTGCACTGAGGATAGAGCAAAAATAAGGGGAGGGGATTGTAATACCCCGAGGACATGCCCCATTTATATTATGTATTGTAATCATGTTTATAGGTTGATGAGGCAAGTGTATATAAGCTGGTGGGATTATGTGTTATTCAGGCTAGAGAGCCTAGGTGTTAAAGGCCATGAGCCTGATTTTTGTATATGTAATTATGGAAATCATTAATAAAATATAAACATTGTTGCATGTCGACCGACCACGAAGAAAGAGTGATGGGGGACTAAGCTTCCACAAGGCTGGGAAAGGGAAGGAGGATAAGTGTGTGGGCCTAGGGGCCAAGCTAGGGGGGCTTACCTCTAAAGGGGATAATAATTTATTATTATTTCCTAAAGGCCAAGGTAGACAATTGACCAAGTGTTTTCCTAAGTTCTTTGAAAAGGAATGTGTGCAAAAGGGAAGGCATGCAACTCCAAGAATACAAGTGTTGACATGGGCACATGCAGTTAAAATTTTAAACGTCATCTGTCTTGGGGGTTGGCGATCCAATCTTCCATCCTTCACCTGAGTCATTCGATGATTCTTCCATACTCGGCCTGAGTTCGTTGGGATTCCTGTCTGAACTCATTTTGTCTCTGCACTCGACCTCTATGTTTTGTACTCTAGTCGCACACCTTGAAACCAGTGGGAAAAACCTGTGGACTGATCTGTCGTCTAACCTATTCGATCTCTACATAGTCACGCATCCTGAACCCAGTAAGAACCGCAGACTGAGCCACGTCTTATGTGAAACCTAAGCATACCATAATTTTCTATGTCATGTGTGTTATAACTGTAGGTTTTTGTGGCCACATAGTCCCTTGGCTGAGTGTGATTGTTGTCATCATCGGTTACTTTTTGAGCCCTACTGTTTTCCTCCTTCTGCTGGAACGGAGCTGAAGAAGTAGGTTGTCAAGCATGTGTCCAACATTCTCTCCAGGTGAGGGAGGTGGTTGTGCTTGAAGAGGCAGGTTGTCAGGCCTATGAGAGACTCTCTCCAGGTGAGAGAGTGTGCAGAGGAAGTGAGAAATCTTGGAAGGGGTCCTATCGCTGCCATAGAGCTCGAAGAATTTCGGTCTATCCTATTATTGAATCCCAAGGTAAGGGAGGTTTAGAAACTGAATTAATGTCCTGTGTGACAGTGAAGGTGTATACTCCTGGGGTGGGACAGGCATGTGGAGAATGAGAGTCTGTGAGCAGTGGGAATAAGTGGCTCCTGGAAGTTAAAAATTCCTCATAAACTATGTGTCTTCTTGTTAACCTTTCCTATCCTGGGATTCCCTTGCCTGGTAGAGCTTAGTCCCATCTCGGGGGTGACCTACTGCTGAGAGTGATGAGCAGTGCGGTCCAAGGTTGGGAGGTTCATAGAAGGTCTAGACGCAGTTGGTGGTGTTATTCTGGTTCTAAAGATAAGTATAATTTACGTGCTTAATTTTATGTTATGCATGCCTGTTCTACTGGAATGTTATCATGTATTTTGTGCGTATATGAATTACTTTCTATTATATTTGAATCTGTATGGTAGAAGTAACTATGTGTTATGTGTTTTATTTCAATTAAAATGCATGTTATATATTTATATGTGAATGTTCCACAGTGGTAGCATTACCCGGTCTCTGTGGAGGGTCGAGGATGCTACAGTTTGGTATCGTAGCTAATTAAGAGCTAAGTAGTGGAATTTCCCAGGCTAGTTGATGGTTAGGGATGTTACAAATTGGTATGAGATCTTTAAAGGATAAGTTAAGGTTGTGTTAGTGGCATTTCCCAGCCTGTTGGTGGATGGGGATGTTACAAACTGGTATCTGAGCTTTAAAGGATAAGTTAAGGTTGTGTTAGTGGCATTTCCTGGCCTGTTGGTGGCTGGGGATGTTACAAATTGGTATCAGATATTTAAAGGCTAAGTGAAGGTTGTGTTAGTGGCATTTCCCGGCCTGTTGGTGGCTAGGAATGTAACATATCTGGTGGGACCAACTAAAGAAATTCAAACACATCAATGAAAATAATATCACTTGGAAGCAGTTCAAGAAATATTTCCAGCAACAATATCTTTCATTGAATTATTATGAAAAAAAAATGCAAGAGTTCTTTGAAAATAAGTTCTTAGATTTGTTGAGATATGTGGGATTCGTTAAAGATTAAAAAGTCAAATATTTCTAATTGGAATACCATCTTTCTATAGAGATAATATTCAGTTTGATCAACCCAACACTCTGGAGGAGGCCTTAAGGAAGGTTAAGTACCTATATGAACAGAACAAAGAAAGAACAATAGGATTAAAGTCTTAGAGAGATAAGAAGAATGATAAGATGGATCAAAGGAAGAAAGGATTCAAACCTCCTCCATCATTTAGGAGTAGTCCTAATGTATATCAACAAATCTAGACAACTTAGAGTGTGTCAAAGATAGTACAATATTCCATGGAAAATACGAACACCACCAATCAAATGTTTGGGATGTAATAGAGAGCACATGTACATATATTGTCCTGAAAAGGGAGACAAAATGAGGACCATGCACAATATTCAAGAAGCCACTATAGTTGAAGATCTGGTAAAAAAATATTCCAAGGATATATGCAGCCTTGGAAGATCAATAGATTGAACATCACTCCCACATGATTGAGGTGGAAGGTAAGATTACCAATAAGATTGTTTCTATGTTAATTTATTTAAAAGCAAGCCATAGCTACATTGATCCTAAATTAGTGGATAGATTTTATTTGAAAAAGAGTAATCTTGAAATATCATAGTTGGTTTAGCTATCTACTGGATCCAAAAGAAAGATCAATGAGATTGGAAAGGGATTTCTAATAGATTTAAATAGAGTGATAAAAATTGCACATTTGAATATCATACCATTGTTATCATATCCTAATTGGAATGGATTGGTTGGAAAAGCACCATATTGTCTTAGACTACCCAGGATATCATAAGACAATTGCAACAACAAGAGGTCAATATTTCTGGCTAGGCATGACGGAAAATGTGGTTGATTATATCAACAAATGCACAAAGTGTCAAAAGGTAAAGGCTAAACACGAACATCTATCTAGATTGCTACAAACATTTCCCATTCCTTAGTGTAAATGGGAAGTTGTTTCAATAGATTTCATTACCAAGCTACCCATAAGAATAAAGCAACATGATTCCATCATGGTAGTGGAGGATAAGCTCACAAAGGATACCCATTTTATTCCAATGAATCTTACACACAAGGAAACCAACATTGCAGGGATTTACATGAAGGAAATTGCTTAGCTACATGGTGTACCTCAGGAAATAATATTCAACTAAGATTCCAAATTTAAATCAATTTTTTTGGAAAAGTTTATTTAAAGGATTCGAAACAAATTTAAATTTTAGCACAACATATCACCCAGAGTTACATGGGAAGGTAGAGAGGGTAAACCAAGTAATTGAGGACACACTGAGAATGTATATCATGGATAAGCCACCCAAATGAGAAGAATATGTACACTTACTTTAATTTGCATAAAAAAGTGGGTACCAATAATCCTTGAAAATGAGTCAGTTTGAAGCATTGTATGATAGAAAGTGTAATACTCCAATGAGTTAGGACAATCTAGTAGACAAATTAGTGCTTGGGCCAGAAGTGCTCTAGGAGATAGAAGAGAAAATGATTAAAATCAAAATAAATTTGAAAGTATCCTAGGATAGGAAGAAAAACTATGTAGAGAAAGGAAAAATATCTGGAAAATTCCAAGTGGGAGAACACATATTTATAAAAGTGAAACTAAGGAGAAGTTCACTAAAATTGGGAAGTTGTACCATGTTGGAAGTGAGATTTTGTGGACCATTTGAGATACAAGACATCGTAGGGAGAGATGCATATATGCTTTCATTTTCTGCATTTATTCATGTGCATAATGTATTTCATGTGTCTTTATTGAAAAAGTATGTACATGATCCTAACCATGTCAATGATTGGAATATGATTCAAGTGGGACCAAAAGGGGACTTTCAGGTAAAACTAGTACATATCTTGCACTATAAAGTCAATGTGCTATAGAATAAAGCCATTAGGGAAGTAAAGGTCTAGTGGACCTACTACATCCCTGAGAATGCGATATGGGAGTTGGAAAATGCAATGTGAGAAGCATACCCACAACTATTTTGAAATTTGATTAATAAGATTTTTGTGGGGAGAGTTATTTTCATAAATATTCAGAGAAACCACAATATTACCATTCATTTTTCAATGTTTTGGGTCCATATTAGGATCCATCTTCAAAATATAAATCCTAAGTTAAAAATAAAGAGATGAGAAATAATAAATATAAAAGAGATATGGAGGAAACCCTAAGAGTCAGGTTTATGGAACCCTAAAATTAAATTTAATAATAAGGTTTTAATATTTAATGATGTTAATACTAAAATTAAATATTGATATTATTAACACATGATCTTTATTAATAATAATATTGTTGTTAATATTTAGGGTTAGTGTTATTGGTAATATGGATATTAATATTATTAATAATAGTTTTAAAGAATATCCCTAGAGTCACATTATTATTAATAATATTAGTATTAGTGTTTTAGGGTTCTGATAAGGTTGGTTTATGTAAAATTCAGAGGAACTAAAGGCTGCCCAATAGGTCTATATTTTGAGCTATTTTTGGGGATATGTTTAAGGTTCTAGAATTGTCCATGATGTTGTTTTAGTACAACAAACAGGTCTGATATTCTCTTCCTCAACTATTCCTTCAAACTGATGATTGGATTCTCTTTTAAGGAACCCTTGAAAGTGTTTTAGTAACCAAGGTTAGCACATGCATAAACCTTAAAACATACAATACTCCTCTAGATCTTTTAACTACTTTACAACTAATAAATAACTAAGCATGCATGAAAAATGAATTCATAGTATTTTTTGTCAACATGATCGTAGGCAAACCCCCCCCGGGGAAAACAAGTTTGAGATATATGTATATATATGGAGTTATTCAAGTAGTAAATACAACAAGGAAGATAATACAAAGGAACTTGTACACTTTGCAAGCTCCTCTCAATATTTTCAATTGGTTCCTTGAGAAATGTGTCTCTAGAAGAGTATGCCCCCTTCTCCCTTGTGATATCTTGAAGATGCTTGTGCCCTTTCTCAATCCGTGGCTGATTGAAGAAGCCTTGCACACCCTTTTCCCTTGATGTGCACACTCAACCATGCACCAAACAGATTTGATTTCTCCCCACTCCAAATAGTTCCTGCTAGCATGCGCCCTCCATTGAAGAGTGTGCCCTCCAACTAGTAAACACACAACAATACAATGAATGAAGCTCCAAGATTCCTTTCTCCCTCCATGAACAAGTGTGCCCAAGAAAGATACTCTAAACTGTTGGACAACTGAGAGGGGGGGTGAATCAGTTGTTACTGTTCTTAAACAATTATACCCATTTTAAACTCTTCACATAACACTTAATCACGATCACAATGATATAGGGAAGTAAGCACTAGAATATTAAACATCAATCACACACATGAAATACATAGAGACATATATTTCCTGAGGAAACCCATAAAGGGAAAAACCTCTTCTTCTTGATATGATAAGTAATCTTTATTTTCTTTAC
>SNQJ01S0009903.1:24594-38847 GCA_010110895.2 Picea sitchensis | reverse complement strand
TCTTCTTGATATGATAAGTAATCTTTATTTTCTTTACATTATCATTCTTATGAGCACCAACTCATTGTGAGGCTAACACCTATGTCTTGCACGCTGCAACTTGCTGAGAGCACCAACTCTCTGGTTTCTCTAGCACCCACTAGAAGGAAGAACCAACTCCCCGAGTGTTCAAGCACCAACTGGATGGAAGCACCAACTTCCAGTCACACAGTCACCAACCTGTATAATAGAGAACAATAGTTCTCCCTTGCACCACCCTGCCACCATAGTTTTTGTGTGTATTGCTTCTACCCAATAGGTTTGACCAATGTTATTCTCATTCATCATTGACCTGGCCATTTGCTGAACTGTTTTGTTTTTCCCCTCAACCACTCCATTTTGCTGTGGATTTCCTAGGATTGTGTATTCTCTCTTGATCCCATTTTTATCACAGAATTCCTTAAAATCACTTGACATAAACTCTCCTACTCTGTCTAAATTTACTTCCTTTAACCTCTTACCTGTTTGATTCTCAGTTAAAGCCTTAAATATTTTAAATTTCTCAAACGCTTCATCTTTTTCTTTGAGAAAAGAAACCCAAGTAAGTCTGGAGTAATCGTCAATCATCAACATAAAATAGTTTTCCTTCCATGTGCCTTCTTGTCTTGATGGTCCAAATAAATCCATATGAACTAATTGGAGTGTTTTCTCTGTTGAAGTAGAGCTCTTGGATTTAAACTGTGTCCTGGTTAGCTTTCCTACTTGACAGGGTTTACACATAGAATCTTGTGTCTTTGATATTCTTGGAAGATATTTTACTTCCTCGAGATTTTTGAGCTTGATTAAGTGGTCAAAGTTTAGATGCCCAAGTCTCCTATGACATAACCATCTTTCATCACGTTTTCTTAGATAACACTCTTCTCTATCTTCTTTCAACACATATACATTGTTATCTGTCCTTATGCCTTTAGCCACAACTTGTCCTGAGTTTACAGACTTTATCTTGCAATCCATGGAAGTGAACACCACTTCACATCCTCTATCACAGATTTGACTTACACTGAGAGAATTATGTTTCAGCCCATATACAAGCAGAACATCCTAATATTTTCTTTTTCCATTACTTAAACTTACCATCCCTTTACCCTTGATTTTACCTGGAGCATCATTTCCAAAGGTTACTTTTCTTGATTTTCTTTTACTTAGAGATAGAAACTTACCTTTGTCTCTCGTCATATTTTTGGAGCATCCACTGTCAATATACCATGAGTTCTTTTGTCTTTGACCTGACAACACTAGTCCACACTTGTCATTTTATTTATTCTTCCAAACCTTGACATTTTCAACAGAAGGATTCAAATCTGGCTCGTAGTTCCTTAAGCGATAGTCTGCAGCTTTATGTCCAAAATTATGGCAGGTGTAACATTCTGGTTCATTGAATAAAGGATCATATAGATTTTTATGCTTAACATGTGCCATTTTTTCGGCCATCACATGATTCGCAGTCTATGATTTTTTGTTACTTGGCTGTCTCATTCTTTGTTGCGGCATATATCTATTCCTTGAGTGTTTTGATTGCTCATATCTAAATCTTAAAGAATAGTTTAGAGCTTTGTGACCAAAGTTAGAACAGAAAAAACAATATCCATAGAAAAATCCTTTGTACCTGGAAAATGGTTGTCTTCTTTGAGCGGGTCAATTTATTTGTTCTACAGTTTCAGTTATGGTACTTTTTCTTTCACTCTTCCTTGGCGGATGATTAGCTTCCTATGTTTCTCTGTATTTGTTGTTGTCAATGAATGTATATTTGACAAACTTGATGGAATCCTTGTTTCTTGGTTGACTACAACTTGGTCCTTCTTCATAACCCAAACCAGTTTTCAAATTTGGATTCCTTTGCTAATTTAGAATGGTGGTTAATCCTTCTAAGGATTTAATGCTTGGAATATTTTGGAGATACAATGCTTTGAACTTCTCCATCTCTTTTCTGGTCTTTACTACCTCTGCCTCCAAGGATTCACATCTTTCCTTCTTCTATAATAACTATTTTTTCAGAATGTCCTCTATTTTCTTTGCCTCTTCTAACTCCACCTTTAGCAGGGCAAAGTCTTCATCATTCTTTTCAAACTACATCAACAACTATTTTTGTTTTCTTTTCTTGAGTCTGATTCTATCAATTTCTTCTAAGGCACTGATTAGTCCACCTTCCATATCAACCACAACTTCTTCATCATTAGCATCACTTCTGGTGCTTTTATTATCATAATCTTCTTTGTCCATAAGCATGAATTCATTTACCTTATATTCATAGGAAGAGTCACTATCTGTGTCTTCTGAAGAGTCATCATTGTTTATGCATAAACTTTTATTTTTATCAAATCTTTTGGATTTGTACTTCTTTTCACCTTCAAAATTCTGATCCTACTTCTTGTGTGGACAGTTAGATGCAAAGTGACCTATCTTTCCATAGTTAAAACACTTGAAGGGAAACTTGCCTTGATACTTGCTTGATCCTTTCTTTAGTCTTCTCACAAATTTTGCTTCAATTTCATTAGGCTCAGAATCCTCATCCTTATTTTATTTAAATGATGATTCTCTAGAGGTGGGTTTATCTTTACCTATCCTCATTTCATATGTAGTCAACATTCCTAGAAGTTGATCAAAAGCCAAATATTTTAGATCATTAAGTTATTTTATAGAAGAGACCTTCAGGTTGAACCTATCTAGTAGAGATCTCAAAATTTTCTGAACTAAAGAGGGTTCCTCAATTTTTTCACCAAGTGCTTTCATTGCATTTACTAGTTCTTCAACTCTCAAAAAGTACTTCCCAATAGTTTCATCCTCTTTCATCTTTAGTTGTTCAAATTGTACTCTGTAGGTTTGAATATTGGCGTCCTTTACCTTCTCATTACCTTCATAACTGCTAATGAGTTTGTCCCACATTTATTTGGCAGTTTCTAAGTGCATAAATTCTACAAATTCTTCTTTTGCAAGCCCACTCAGAGTAGCATTCATAGCCTTAGCGTTGAAGATGAACTCTAGCTTGTCATCCTTATTAGCTAGTACAACTAGCTTTACATAACAAGTCTCTACCACATCCCAGACATCTGTACCTAAATCCATTATGTAAGTTCTCATCCTGACTTTCCAAAAGGCAAAGTTTGTTCCATTGAATAGGGGGGCCTTATTGGTTGAATTTCCTTCATGGCTTCACATGTTTAAGCTTACTGATCTACCTTTAGATAAAATAAACCAACTATGATACCAATTGTTGGACAACTGAGAGAGGGAGTGAATCATTTGTTAATGTGCTTAAACAATTATACCCATTTTAAACTCTTCACATAACACTCAATCACGATCACAATGATACAGGGAAGTAAGAACTAGAATATTAAACATCAATCACACACATGAAATACACAGAGACATATATTTCCTGAGGAAACCCATAAAGGGAAAAACCTCTTCTTCTTGATATGATATGTAATCTTTATTTTATTTACATTATCATTCTTATGAGCACCAACTCATTGTGAGGCTACCACCTCTGTCTTGCAAGCTACAACTTGCTGAGAGCACCAACTCTCTGGTTTCTCTAGCACCCACTATAAGTAAGCACCGAATCCCTAAGTGTTCCAGCACCAACTGGATGGAAGCACCAAATTCCAATCACACATGAACCAACCTGTATAACAGAGAACAATATTTCTCCCTTGCACCACCCTGCCACCCTAGTGTTTCTGGTTGTAACTAGATGGAAGCTACAACTCCCTGTTCTTCAAGCACCCACTTGAAACTATGAAGACACCAATCCTCCCAAGCACCTCCCTACCACCTTGAAATATAAATATTTTCCTTTTACAACTTATCACAGTGATACAACATTTATCTATGGCTTACCAGTCACATCACTATTCATCTACACTGCTCTTCTCTACCTGCATCAGTGTCTCTCTACTCGCATCTTTTTGATATTTCTGATCTTCTTCTCTGTCTCTGCATGCACACCTCGAATTTCTCTTCTTCTCTCATATGCATCTATGTTCCTTGCTTATTCTTCACTTCAGCTCCTGCATAACATGCTTCTACATGCATGCATCACACACAATCGCATCCCCCCTATCCTCTCTATTATGCGTTTTTATATTCTCTATGCACCTTTTGCATCCCTCATGCGCAATGCCTCTGCATGCTCTTTACAGTCACTATTTTTCCCCAACACATTGTTCACCGTAGCTCTACCTCACACCCGCATAGCTCCACAGGATAATACCATTCTTTCACAGTTCTATGTGCCTTTCTCACATCGCGTCATCTCATGATCATCATCATAACTCTTCATATTCTTTGACATTTCTGTTTCCTATGAGTTCATCATCAATGGTCGTTATGCTAAGATTCCTTAGCCTCTCTGGAAGTCAAGACTCTTCATCTTCTCTGTCATTGCCGAATCTCTTCATCATCACTGGATGTTATCCTGAGATTCCTTGGCTTATCTGGTAGTCGAGACTCTTCGTCTTCTATGTCGATCACTCTCAAGCCTCTTCAAATTCTCTTTGCAGAAACAATCAATGGTTTCTGGAAGTTCCCTAGAGAACCTTCATGCCCTCATGATCTTGGTGTCTTTTCCCTTTCTGTGAAAAACAATGCAGTGGGCGCTAGCTCTTCTGGCTAAGCCCTTCCTTTCATGCGATCACTGGCGGTGACCATTCGCCTATCCAATAGGTGCTTCGCAACTCGCGACCTCCGGGATCTTGGTATGATACATCTCGACTCTCCCAAGATTCTATATCCAAAATGGAGCGTAGCTGGACTATCTCCTTCCTCTCACATGACCACGAGTTGTGACCGAATGTTAAACATAAAGTGATTTTGCGATTTCGCATATCGCGACCTCCTGCTGTGAGTTTCTTTCAAACTCCTGAAATGAAAAACTATGAAATGGAGCTTAGAAACGCTATCTCCTTCACTTCTCTTCCTCTTATGTGACCACAAGCTATGACCAGGGGCAAAACACGAGGGTGTTTCACGATTTCTCATATCGTGACCTCTTGTTGTGAGTTGCTTCCAAACTCCTGAAATGAGAAACTCTGAAATGTTTCATATCAGGTCAATGGTCAAGATCTCTCCCTCTAATCGATGGTTGTGATCAATATCGTGGACTCTGACTTCATATCAGATCAACTGTCCAGATCCTTGGTGATCTGACAATCCAAAACATTTCACAACTTTTCATATCACGAGTTCCTGTGTCATATTCCTTTGACTCCTCCAATGTGCAAGTCAGCAAAATTCCAATCGCTCGCCACGTGTCCTATTGCTCCAATGGCTAGGATTGTTTCACAACCTCGTGTATTGTGAGTTTCCACAACTCGCACCTTTGACTTCTCTAGTTTGTGAATCAACGAAATTCCAATCACTCGCCATGTGTCCTCTGGCTCCAACGGCCAAGATTGTTTCATGACCTCGTGTATCGCGAGTTCCCACAACTCACACCTTTGACTTCTCCATCTTGTGAGTCAGCGAAATTCCAATCACTCACCACGTGTCCTCTGATGATGGACAGTTCTGATGAATCTGAAACTTGCCTTGTGTACTTTCCTTAGGATCCAACAGTTGTTGGTCTACACACTCAAATATAACGGCTGAGATATGATCTTCTCATCTGTGGTTCCTCTGGTCACTGGATTCTGATCTGACGACCACTGTCACTCCTCCTTATGAGCTTACGCTTCCTCCCAACCTAGAAGAATGACTAAGTGTCAAAGGCCTCGACCTTTGAACCTTCTGCAAGTCCTTCTCTTGGACCTCAGCTGCACTTCTGGAAAGCGCAAAGCACGATCTCTTTTGAGCTTTGTTGTTCCTGCATATTGTTCGCTCCTTGCCTTTTTTCCATCGATGCAGACTCATGTTATTCCTCATGAGCTTCTAGAGATTTCTCTTATGTGTCTTCATTGATGTTCTTTCCATGCACACTCTGCCTGTAAACCTGTCAACATCATTCTGTCAACATCGTTGTTATTCTTGCCATCTTGGTTGCCATTGACGTTGCATCGTCACTGTTGTTCTTTCCATCAATGACAAGCATACTCTGCCTTTTGTATTTAAACATGCCAACACAAACCCTCTCTTATTCACTTCTTCCTCCTCACCAAACTCTCCAAGTGATAAAGTGAACAATGAATGCCTCTCCTTTGCCCTTGCTCCCTCTTTAGCCATCTTTAGGCCAAACCTAGAGATCAATGGCTAAGATCATCTCTAGCCATATCTAATCATTCGGTGAGATATCATCTCAAGTATCTCACTTATAAACCCACTTTTGGTTAAGTTTCCTAAGTTTTCTTTATGTCCCTTAATTCACCCACATAGTGAATTAATCGTCACTTTTTCCTTAAGTGACAAATTTCGACAAATTTCACGTTTTTGACTTAGGATAAAGTCAAAGTGAAATTAGATATAAAGTAAAGGTACAAGGGTCAAATCATTTCCCTCTTGTGGTTAGAGACACAAAACCACAAGGGGAACACTTCCCAAGGTACACAAAACAAAACACTTCCTCTTATCAAGGAAAGTGTCTCTCACCAATCCCATCTTGTCTCTGAAATAGACATGCTTCCCCTTGGCAAGGACTTGGTGAGAATGTCTGCTACCTACTCATCAGTTGGAATATACTGAAGTTGAACTTCCCCACGTTGAACCTAGTCTCTGATGAAATGATACCTAATCTCAATGTGCATCGACCTATCATGAAACGTTGGATTCTCAGAGAGTTTGATACAACTTTGATTATTACAGTGAATGAATATTGTAGACAACTCCTTACCAAATAAAACAACCAACAACTTATGAATCCAAATGGCCTCACAACTAGATTGATTGGATTCCATGTACTCTTCCTCAGCTGAACTCAAAGCTACTGACTTATGTTTCTGAATGAACCAAGAAACAACTCCTGACCCCAACCCAAAACAACACCCTGAGGTGCTATTCCTTCCATTGGCACATACTGTCCAGTCTAAGTCAGTGTAGAAAACCAAACTCACTCAATCTCCTCTGACATAGTCCAAAACAAAATCCATTGATCCTGCAATATACCTCATAACAGGATTTTCCCTAATCCAATGAACACTCCTAGACTCCACCATGTATTGGATGAGAGTGTTCACGAAAAAAAAAATATCTAGTATAGTGTTGACCAGATACATCAATGACCTGATAAACTTCCTTCATCTCGTAGCATCCATCAAAACAAAATTTGAAGGAATAAGCTTCTTCTAGTTGGAGACCATAGGTGTAGACATCGGCCTGTAGTCCTCCATATGAAATCTGCTCAATATGTCTACTGCATACTTCCCTTGTCCTAGAAATATATGAACCTCCTCCTACCAAACCTCAATGACCAAGAAATAGTGCACCAATCCAATGTTTTTCATATCAATCTCTGATGCAAGGCTTATCTTTCACTCAGCTATGATATTTTCCATTCTTTTGATGAATAAATCATTCACATACAGTATGAGAATGAGTGTATCCTCACTTTGAATGATATAGTAGAGGTTAAAATCTTCCTCACTCTTCCCAATCCCCATTTGAAGATAATAATCATATATCCAAGAATACCAAGCTCTTGGATCTTGCAATAGACCATACAGTGCCTTTCGCAAAAGGAACACATGAGAATCTCTCTCCAACACCTCAAACCCATGCAGATGCTCTATGTACACCTCATCCTTAATAAATCCATTCAGAAAAGTGGTCTTTACAACCATATGATGTATCATATAACCCATCTATGCTGCTATGGAAATAATTCTCCGAATAGAAGTGTATCTCGCAACTGGTGCGAACATCTCATCATAATCGACTCCCTCTATTGAACAGAATCCTCTTGCCACAAACCGAGCCTTATTTTTCTCTATGCTACCATCTGCAACATACTTGGTCTTGTGAAACCATATGGAAGTCACAAATGACTTACCCACTGGCCTCAACACCACCTCCCATACATCATTTCGCATGATGGATTCATACTCCTCCAACATGACCTCTCACCAAAACTGTTGGTCAACTGCCTATGCAAAAGTCATGGGCTCTGAATATGTGATGCTTGTCACCATTTCCAAGTAGGAACCAAGCCTCTCTAGTGTTGTACTCTCTCTGAACAACCTCTTGGGATCTCTAATATTCTCCTTGGATTCCTTTAGGGTTTCTTGAAACAATCTCAGTTTCCTCTTCCATGGAGTAACCAAAGGAGAAGTCATATCTCCACGCCCAAGAGTCTCAATGTCATATTTCATCCCAAAACTTTGAGATCCTAAAGCCTATACACCGTCTTCCTGAATTCTCTGCAAATGTGATCCTAAATCCGTACAAGGTGACCCTGTCACCCCTGAAACTTGTGTACTCGACACCTGAGGTTGTTTCCCCTATGATGCATCACTCTGAATATGTGGGACCTTCTCAACTCTATCTCTCAACTCGAGAGACCACCTGAAAGCTATACCCTCCTGAAATATGACATCTCTACTCACCACCACTTTCCCTTGTGATGGAATGTACATCTGATAGGCCTTCGATACCTCTGAGTATCCAACTAAGATCCCCATCTGTGTTGTGGGATCTAGCCTTTTCCTCTTCTCTGAGGGGACATGAGAGTATGTCAAGCATCCAAAAATGTGAATATGCTCAACATCAAGCCTCCTCCCATTGAAGGCCTCCTCAAGAGTCTTCCTCCCCAAAACTCTGTGGGGATTCTCTTTCTGTAGATAAACTACAACATCACTAGCCTCAAGCCATAAGTATAAAGGAAGTGCCTAATCATTCATCATCGATCTCACTGCACCTGTAATGACCCTGTTCTTCCTCTTTGTAACCCTGTTCTATTAGGGGTTGTAAGGTAGGATCATCTTCCTTCTGATCCCCGCATGGGTACAGAAGTACACAAGCTATGTGGAGGTATACTTGCCTCCATTTTATTACCATAAGACCTTGATCTTATTTCTTGTTTAGTTCTACACAAGAGCTTTGGAATCTTGGAACCTCTTGAAAAACTCACTCTTAGTCTTCAGGAAATATATCTAGGTCTTCCTAGAGAGGTCATATATGAAAGTGATATAATACTCACAACCACTCAAGCACACTCATGACATATGCCCACACACATCTGTGTGTATCAAATCTAGTATACCAGTTGACCTGCTATCACTGCTGGGAAAGACAGCCTTGGTAAACTTACCAAGGGCACACCCTCTACACACACCCTGATGCTTTATGCTGAACTGTGTCACTCCTGTCACAATCTCTCTCAGCGCTCCAATTTCCCCATGATGTAGGTGAGCCATCCTCTGATTTCATAACTCACATAAATGACTACTATTGTCACTACTCACATCCAAGGAATGCAATGGCTAAAAAATCAATCTATACAGTTTTCCATCCCTCACTCCAATCACCTTCCTAGAGGTGATACTGGACCCCTTAGGGTGTATGGGGACCTTTTTCCCTCTTAAGGGGACCTCAATACCCCTATATTGGAGGATGGAAACTAATATGATATTCGTATTTATCCCAGGGACAAACAACACATCCCTGAACAATATGGGTGGCATAGTATCCCTCTGAAATGTCAATGTGTCATGTCCAACAACCCTAACAATGGTGTCACATCCAAGTGAAATATCCATATTGATCTCAGGATATATGAGATAAGTGAATTTATCTCTCACACCCATCATATGGCTTGAAGCTCCACTTTCTATATACAAGATGTTGGGTGGTGTCTCAATTGATGCACAACAAATAAGGAAGGCACATTCACTCTCAAATTGAGCCGTGAATTCCTCCTCATATATTATATATTCTATATCACCTGACCTCTTCTTTTGTCTATTGGGACATTGTCCAACACAGTTTCCTATCCTCTTACAAGAAATGAACTTCACTTTTCTCATATCTCTCTTCTTCCCACTACCACTCTCCTATGGCTTGGCCCCTCTCTTGGGACCCTGTCTAGTACCCTCACCGTTCTTCTTCTTTCCCTTTGTATAAAGAGAAAGATCATCCTCACCCTCTACAACATGTTGTTGTCCTGAATATCCAGAGCTACATCTCATCTCCTCATGTACGAATTCATCCCATAGTTTCTCCTAACTAGGCATAGCCTCTCTGGACACAATGACTCACACAAAATTCTCCCACGGTTTAGAGAATCCATTTAAGGTTGTACTCACCAAAACCATGGGATTCACAATCTCACCAACTTCCTCCAGCTCATATCGAGTCTGAGTAAATATATCTATGTATGAGATCACCAACTCTGACTTGAGAATAGTAATGCTCATGAGCTTCTCCTGTATAACCATCTTCGGGTTCTTATTAGGAATATGGTATATTTTTCACAGTGAGCCCCACATATCAAAGGAAAAATCCTTACCTATCAAATGAGGTATGACATGGTCTCTCACCGCATCACATATAGTCCTCTTTACCTTGGTATTCCTCTTCGTAAACTCTCCTACCACCAAGGTAGCAGTGATAGGAGGAAGAACCATTGGAGCCTAAACTCTATCTCGTAGTTCAAGATCCTCCAAGACAAACACTATTATAGTATTCCAAGGGGACCAGTTGCTAGATCCTGCTAGCCTATCCTCCTCCCTCATCTGTGTCACTGACATGACTACCCACTGAAGCCCAAAATGATGTTAAACATTGAAAAAGGAAACAACCTCACTCCTATACACACAAGTGTGAAAAGAGGCTATCCAAAATAGTCCAAAAATTCTTCCCACTGTATGCTCCACAAATCAACCAACTCTTAGCCCTTAGGCTCTGATACCATGTAAAGGCTTCCCAACAGTTATTTCTTTTGACCCCTTGTTGGGCTCTATGTTTAAGGTTCTAGAACTTTCCATTCTATTTTTTTAGGACAACAAATAGGTATGATATTTCTCTGCCTCAATTTTTCCTTCAAACTGATGATTGGATGCTCTTTTAAGGTTCCCTTGCAAGTGTTTTAGTAACCAAGGTTAGTACATGCATAAATCTTCTCTCAGTCGTTGTAACACCTTTCTCACATGCTCTAGGTGTCCTTATTTGGTTTTACTGAAAATAAAAATGTCATATAATTATACAACAACAAACTTACCCAAAAATGGTTTCAAAACTTCATTCATAACTCTCACGAATTTGTTGGGTGCATTAGTTAGCTCAAATGGCATAAATAACCACTCAAACAATCCATCCTTTATCTTGAACTCTCTATTCCATTCATCACCTTCCCTTATACGAATATGATGGTAACTACTCTTCAAATCAATCTTTGAAAAGTAATTGGCCCCACTCAAACAATTCATGAG
The DNA here is from genome assembly GCA_010110895.2 of Picea sitchensis. Lineage (NCBI taxonomy): Eukaryota > Viridiplantae > Streptophyta > Pinopsida > Pinales > Pinaceae > Picea > Picea sitchensis. The sequence continues at coordinate 27,511 of SNQJ01S0009903.1, read as the reverse complement.
GTCATCCATCCTTGGTAAAGGAAATATGTACTTGATAGTAATCTTGTTAATAGCTCACGAATCATTGCATATTCTCCATTCACCTCTTTTATTGGGTGTCAAAATTGTAGGTACAACAATCAAAGTCAAACTTTCTTTGATTAGTCCTTTTCCACATAGGTCTCACACCTGCTTAATTACTTTCTCACTCTCTATTGGAGGCATAAGATAAGGATATTTATTCAGTAGACTTAATTCTGGTATCAAATCAATCTGATGTGATATACTCCTCAAGGGAGGTAAACCTCTTGGTAAATCATCTCCCACATTCTCTTTAAATTCATTCAACAAATGTTGAATTTAAGATGGCACAGAGCTCATCTTTCCACTCTCTAGAAATTTTCTTAGCATGAAGGCCAAACATAAATGGGCCATTTTATGTTCTGACATAAAATGTTTGGATGAATACATCATAATGTGACTGCTTCTACAAACATTTTTGTTATTATTTCCCTTTCTATCACTACCACTTGACTTGCCCTCGACCATTCTCTCTAATTTATACTGTTGTCCCTATTTTAAAAATTCATAAGTATTCTTCCTTCCATCAAGGAAAACCTTTTTGTCAAACAACCATGGTCTTTCGGGCAATACGTGATAGACATCCATCTCCACTATGTCACACAATACTTGCTCACTAAAATTTCCAATCTAAAAACCCAACAAGCATTGCTCAATCATAGTCACTTGTTGTCCTCTTTTCAACCACGAGAACTTATATGGATTCATATGTGGAATTCTTTTTAATTTCAATTTCTCCATTACTTCTATGGATATTAAATTTTTTGTACTTCTGCAGTCAATGACAAGATGAAAAAACTTATCCTGAATTTTGCACTTAGTTTTGAACACTCTCTTTATTTGTTCATGTTATTTGGTTTCCTTTGCCTAAGGCTTGAGTAATATTTTTCCGAACATCAATTTTTCTCCTTGTTCTTGCTAAAGTACTTCCGCATTTCTACCAACAACTATTGTATCCTTTGCTTGGGTAACTTGTGTTGTGTCTTTATTTCTTCTTGCCACATTCTGCCTCTCCGGACACTTTGATTCTTTGTGAACCTCTACTCCACATATATATCATGTAATCACATACTTTCCTCTGCCTAAACCTCTGCCTCTTCCAATGCTACTTCCTCCTCTTGTATTATGATTGTTGGTCACTTCATCCTCTTTTTCACTACTTTTAGAAGAACTTGCTCTGCACTTGCCACTATTTCCTTTTCCCCGGAACTTCTATTGCAACATTCTATCAATATTTTCTTCCACCTTCGAAGAAAATTTGTTAGACTTCATCCACATTTTTTTTATAACAAAAACAATTAATTTTGTATTATAAAATATGAGTTGTAGCAGTGTTGAAACAATCGATATTTAGAAAAAGTTCCCTAGATACAAAGTAATCTTCAACAAAACAAATGGAAAATACCACCTTATATCTATGACTGTTACTTCATATACAAAATAATTCCTAATATTCCATGAGTAAACCCGAACATAAGAGTTTAACAAAAACACACTTTTACACTACATATGAGCTGGTTTAGTTTAGATTCAAGGCTATATCCACCTATGTATAAGGTTCATATCGCTTGCTACATTCTTGTTGATGACCCACAATTTGGTGGACTTCACAAGAGGCTTGTGATCCCATGGAAGGCGCCATTTCTTGGAACTAAGTATGAACAAGTTTTCCTTCACGAATTTCTTGACTAAGCATGCTTATTTTCTCAGATTATCGATTAACCTTTCTTAGAACAATATCAAGATCCATGTCCCTTTTCATTTTGTTATCTTAAAGTGATTTTTCCAGCCAAGCATTGGATTCATGGAGGGTTTCCATCTCCTGTTGTTGGAGCTTCATTTTTCCTTTCATGCCATCCAATTTGCAATTTGAATAGTGGCATAAAGGTTGGTTATGGTGCCACATGGAGGGATTATTACTGAGAGATCCTGAATAGAGACAGATACTAGAATGGTTAGGCAATGCAAGCATGTACTAAGAATTTCAATAAGAGAGTTGACTGCACTGTAGATTCCTAAGAATAATGAGGGCCAATTCACCATAAAAAGTTGAAAGATGTTTTAGAGCACTATGTAATCGATTCACCACAGGGCCCATGTGTGCACACACAATTACAGAGCATACGTACTTAATTACAGTGGATCTAGTCACAAATCTAGACACAAACTTGACATTCAAAATCACATCCATAAGCACATGCAACATAGCAGACTCTAGATATGCAAGGTGATGACCGATGCCAAAAAAATGTGATATGAGAGCGATGGTAACGATGGGAGAGTAATAAAGCATGGTACGAAGGAGATATGGATCATGTGCCAAATGATTTACGACATCTTTGGGAGAGGTGAAGTGGGTTCGTGACATTTAGCTAGATGCATGTTATCAATGATGAGTTGGTTGAGGGTCATATCAACCACAAACATTTTTTTCCCAACCATATTCCTTATTTTATCACCCATGAGACTAAGGTAGGAAGTGAGGGGATAAAGTTTTGTTTTCTCTTAGGGAACCTTGATCCATTTTTCATTCTTCTTTTTCTAGAGAGTTAGCCTTTCTATTTTGTTGGCGGAAAACATGGAAATACTCAACTAAAGGAAAGTTGATATCCTCAACTTCAATTCTTTGATATAGGCACTGGAGGTTTGGATGAGATCTTTTGTTGAGACAACAAAGGCCCTTGATGATCAGTTTTGAGTCTCCTATGACAATGATTCCTAGGTTTTTATATGCTCTGATGAGATTGATCTCCATGTACACAACTAAGGCTTATGAATCCTTGTTTGAAGTAAATACGAGACCCCAAACAAAGTACATGATTTGATTTCCATCAAGCTCATATATGACCCCCCCCCC
>SNQJ01S0009903.1:0-18546 GCA_010110895.2 Picea sitchensis | reverse complement strand
CCATCTCTTTGGTTACTGCAAAACAATGCAGTAAGCTCATTTCCAAAACCAGGAAATTTGTTTTCCTGATGATCCGCCCTTAGGGAAAGAGGAAGACTATGGCCATGACCTCCAGACAGGGCCCCGCTGCACGAAAAAAATAGATGGATAAGGTCGTGGAGGAGTACGAGGACATCTTCACCTCCCCCGCAGGGGTGCCTCTTCAATTCCACGTCAAGCACCCCATCGATTTGACCCCAGGTGCGTCGCTACCCAATGGACCCATCTATCGGTGCTCTGTTCTGGAGAATAACGAAATCAAGAGGTATATTCAAAGAGTTGTTGCAGAAAGGTCACATATGGCCGAGTTCATCACCCTGTGGTAGCCCGATCGTGTTTGTGCAGAAGAAGGATGGGACTTGGAGACTTTGCATTGACTATTGGGCACTGAACAAGATCATTGTTCGGAATAGGTAACCGATCCCATGGATTGATGACCTTCTGGACCAACTCAAGGAGGCAAAATATTTTAGCAAGATTGACTTGAAGTCAGGGTATCACCGGGTACCAATCGAACCCTCTGATGTGTGGAAGACTGCCTTCAAATCCAAGGAGGGCCTTTTCGAATGGTTGTTCATGCCATTCGGGTCGATGAATGCCCCTGCAACCTTCATGAGTCTAATGGACGACATCCTACGGCCATTCACCAACTCATTTGTAGTTGTTTACTTGGATGACATTCTGATCTTTAGCCAGACTTGGGAAGAGCACCTCCACCACATCCGACAGGTCCTCCAAATGTTGCGGCAACACAAGTTGTGTGGAAATTTGGAGAAATGCACTTTTGGCATGACCCAGGTTCAGTATCTGGGATACATTATTGATGAGCGGGGGGTGCATATAAATCCAGCAAAGATCCAATTCATTCGGGATTGGCAAGCCCCAACCACCCTAATAGAACTCCGCAGCTTTTTTGGTCTTGCCAATTTCTACCATAGGTTTGTGTTGGGATTCTCTCATATCACTTTTCCCTTGAGTCAAGTCACCGGGGGAGGAGCTAAAGCAGAATTCTTTTGGTCCAAATCTCAACAGATGGCGTTTGGGGACTTGAAGCATCACCTCTGCTCTGCACCAATGCTCACATTCCCAGACTTGCAACAACCATTTGAGATCGAGACAGATGCCTCTGACTATATTGAGAAAGTCCTTACTTAGCATGGGCATCCAGTGGCATATCACAGTGAGACACTTTCCGACACAATCCAGAAGTATCCCACTTATGAAAAAGAAATGTATTCCATTGTGCAGGCCTGTCAACAATGGAAGAATTACATTTTGGGAAAGGAAATGGTCATCCACACAGACCACTGACCCCTTCAGTTCATACAGACACAAGGGAAGTTGCGGAACGATCGCCATCAGAAGTGGTCCACATACCTGCAACAGTTTCATTTGAACATTAAGTACAAGAAAGGCAGCACCAATAATGTTGCAGACTACCTCAATCGGCCACCCATCGTGGCGCTAACCACTGTGCTCAACTCTTGTGGGCACGAGACTTCTGATTGGTCGCTTCTCTACACAAGTGATCTAGAATTCGGCCACACATACAATACACTCTTCGAGGGTAAGCAAGTTCCNCCTCCAGGATGCTCTGCTTTGTCACCTGGGACAAATTTTTGTTCCTTCACGAGAGAGTGCCAAGATGATTTGGGAGGTGCACTACAGTCGGATCGTTGGGCATTTCGGGGTCGAGAGAACCATGGTAGTACTGCAAAAGTATGTCTATTGGCCAAACCTTCAACAAGATGTCAGGGAGTACATCAAGTCCTGCATTGCTTGCGCCATTGCTAAACCGACCATCAAGAAGCAAGGCCTTTATACTCTGCTTCCTACCCCCAGTCGACCTTGGGAATCCATCTCTATGGATTACATGTTGGGCCTTCCTTCTACTAAATATGGCAGTGACTGTGTTTTTATGTTCGTCGATCGATTCTCAAAGATGTCCATTATGATTGCCTGCAAGAAGAATATCAAAGCAAAAGACACTACTAAACTCTTCTTTGAACGAGTGTGGGTACACTTTGGGATCCCACAGTCTATCATCTTAGATCAGGACAATAGGTTCCTTAGTACATTTTGGTCCAACCTCTGGTCGATGCTGGACACCAATCTCACTAAGTCCATAGATTTCCATCCGCAAACTGATGGCTAGACAGAGGTCGTCAACCGAATGATTGTACACATTCTGCGCATGTACAACTCAAAGAATCCACGCACATGGGATGAGAACCTCCCCTATGTACAACACAGCTACAACCGGGCTCTCCATAGCTCAACCAGCCACAGCCCCTCCCAAGTGGGCTTGGGATTCCAGCCACTATGTCCCATTGACGTAGCCATGTCATTTGCGGCTACTCGAGCAGATTCATCCTATGTCAAGTATGAGGCTGACAAGGAAAACAACTTCATTGAGCGCATTCAGCACATCCGCCAACAGGTTCATGACATCAGCCAATGCTAAGTACAAGCAACGACATGATCAACATCGGGTGCCACACAACTTCCAGGTGGGCGACAAAGTGTGGCTACATTTTCAAAAGGAGCGCACGCTGGACCCTACCGCAAGATTCGCCCGCTCCGATATGGGCCATACACCATCACCAAGGTTGTAGGATACAATTCCTTTGAGCTCGGTATTTCGTCATTCCTTGGTCTGCACCTAGTGTTCAATGTGGACCTCCTTCGGCCCTACTTTCCACCTCTACTAGACACATCCGACATGGCAGAACAACTCACACCAACAGAGTTAAACCCAGATTGCATGGAACAAGCCACAACTGATCAAATTATGGACACACAAATCAAGAACACCCACCAATAGAGGATCCAGCTATATCGAGTTTCCAAAGCAGGCCAACTCCTTCACCAGGGCAAGTGGCTCACCAGGGACCAAGTTCAGCAGAAGTTTCCTCATCTCATAGAGGAACTCAACGCAATGGGGACCATTTCTTCCTAAGGGGGGAGGACTGATCCAGGTAGATATTGGTGGCCACCTGCCTATTCCACTTGGACCCACACCATTATTTCTTTTAGTTTTTCAGTTTCCATAATTGTAGCACAATTTACTATTTTTAGCAGTTCTTCGGGTCCTGAACTTCCGGAGTTGTTTTGAGGCCCTAAACAATGTTTTTTGAGCATGAATGTTGCAATGAATATGAGTCTGTGTTGTACTCGATATTCGCTTTCAGCAGTGTACTCCTCAGATAGATCTTTCTAATGATGTATCATGTGCATAAAATGGAGATAGTATGCCAAAGTTACGACCTCATGAAATTGATGTACCAATTTACCCAACGGAGCCCACATTCTGGTGTTTCATCTCCTAGGGTTAGGATTTTGGATGTTTAGGGTTTTCCATTGTTTCTCAATAATATATAGGCCTTCCAACCTTCCATCCTCATTGTAACACAGATTTCAGAGGCCAATAGCTGCCACATCTCTTCTCAGAGATAAGCTACCAGCGCCCTAGCTAGTTTATTTCCATTTTGTCTGTAAGCATTTTTCAGTCATTTTCTATTAATGAAATGAAGTTTTATTTCCGCTGAATCTCTGCATTTATGTGTATTTATGTATTTCATTTTGTTCCTACATAAATTTGGATCAGTGGTATCAGAGCGATATGTTCGTTCTCGATCTTTCTTTGCAAGTGCCCAACGAGGTCGGGGTATAAGAAGTTGGGGCTCGATCTGGTTGAACCTTTGCAATATCAGCCTCACAAACCCCGACGACCGCCCATGGGGGAAGAAAATAAAGATGAGGGATCAGGATATCCTATCAAATTGTTGCTCGAGGAGGCCCTCGAGAAACAAAGGAATAATATGATGGACAACTTTGCCCAGATTCTTCAACGGATTCCCACTGGCGGCACATCGACATCCAACAACCACTCTGGAGGTGCCACTCCTTTTAAGGTACAAGTAAACTTTGACATTCCCATATTTGAGGGCCAAATAGATGCAGATGTCGTAGATAGATGGTTGTATTTGTTAGAAAGATATTTCTCAGTTCATGAATTTTCCGACCGAGAAAGGATTATTTTCGCACTCCTCAAAGACGCCCCCCATGTCAAGGACTGGTAGGAAACCTACTCGGAGCAACAGGGCGAGGGGGAACCCTCTCTATTCTCGGCCACACCCACTTGGAATTATTTCCGAGACGCCATCAAGGAACAATATGATCCGGTGGGGAGCTATGAGGACAAATACATACAATGGACTACGTTGCGGTAGCAAAGGGACCAAGATGTGCATGAGATGACGAATCTGTTTCATACCCTACGCACAAAGTTGGGCATCCAAGATTCGGAGAAACATTTCGTGTTAAAGTATCGCGGTTGTCTGCACAGATACATTCAGGAGGAAATGGAGTTCCTCGACATCTCCTCTCTTGGTGTGGCGTACCGATATGCTGCCAAGATTGAGCAGAAGTTCAAACAGAAAAAGCGAGACTTTGGGCCTGCGAATCAGAAGCAAGGGAAAGGTACCCCCAAACCGCAGAACAAAGGACCAAGCCAAGGCAGGGCAGCCCCGAACAACAGCTCGAAGCGAAAAAAGGACATAGGGAAGTGGTGTGAGTTCCATAAGAGCTCGACTCACAAAACAAGTGAGTGTCGAGCCAAGCAGTCACTGGTAGCCGAGTTGAAGGCTTCTGAATCGGATGCAATCTCTGACTCTGAATCAGAACCCGACAAGGGGAATGATAGGGGGAAGAAGATTATCGATGCGGAGCCCAACGCCATCGTTGCCACCACGGAGACCCAGAAAAAGGAACCAAAAAATCCAGAGGAGGCGTAGCGTCTCTTCCATTCCAAGATGTGGGTAAAGGGTTCCCCGTTGCAATTCATTATCGATAGCGGGAGCCAGAAGAACCTCATCTCGGTAGAGGTCATGAAGGAGTTGGGCTTGCCGACCACAACACACCCACAACCATACACCATCGGGTGGTTGTGCCAAGGACGGGACCTCCGCGTTAGCCAATAATGTCGCCTTCCCTACAACACCAAGCCCTTCACGGATGAGGTATTATGTGGCATTGCTCCTCTTGATGTTTCTGATGTATTATTAGGCCAACCGTACTTGTGGAAGCGACATGTTGTGTATGAAACCAGACCTCGTGTTGTTATTATCACCTTGGGAAATAAGTTGTACAAGANAAAATCAAGAAGGAATATTTAAATGATAAAGTATTGGAGAACTTTCTATTTATGGAAAGTGGTTAACCCTAAAATAAGGAAAATAGGTTAAGTGACCTAAAAGTGGGTTAAGTGACCTAGAGGATGAAAGTATAAATAAGATATCAATGGTCTCTTATAGATCATCCTTTTTGTGGACCAATGGAGAGCTTCTTGTGAGAATATCTTTTGGAGTGTTGATGGAGAGCTTCTTGAGCATTTTTGGTGTGGAACACTTGAGCATATTGAAGATCTATATGTGACTGAGGTAACCAAAGGATATCTAAGCCGAATTTCAGAGGGAAGGTGAAGAAAAGAGGGTCAGAATTCAATGGAGGATAAATTCTTTTCATGATGTTTTCTAAGTTTCAAATCGATTCAACAAATATTCTATGTGGGGCACGCTCTACAAGGTCGCTCTCTAGAATAAGCCAAAATTCATCAAGGTATGCCATTTTTGCTATAAATCCTTTTCTGAGAGGTTCCAAGTAGTGACACCTGGAGGAATTGCATAAACCACACCGAAGAACATTGTATATCAATTTCAGATCTTTATTCATTACAGGTACAAAGTTATGATTATTTCAAGTTAGGGTTGTTGACTAATCCGAAACTAGTCATGGTTGAGACAAGCAGTTGATGAGTTGGAACATACATTAGGTCTATAATTGATGATGTTGGTACATATTGATGAGTAGTTAACACATGATTGGTATATACTTGGTACATGGTTGGATGCACTTGTTTATGGTACATATTGATTACAGGTTGTTTGGCACAAGTTGGTGCATGGTTGATGCACTTGTTTATGGTATATATTGATGTCTATTGAGGATTGTTTCCTCATCTTAGTTGATGTTGAGGGTGTAATATGAGTCTTTCATTATAGATCTGGTGTTCTTGTGGAGTTGTACTCTATTTAGTTGTTGCTGAAAAACCCCAAGGATTGTAGTCTGTAATAAAAAGAAAATTGTACATACATCTTGTGTTCTTTGTGTTCCTTGTGATGATGACTTGTTGATGATATATTGTTGATATATGTTGCTGATATGTGTTGACATTTAACTAGTTATAAATGAAAACAATGAGTAATGAATTAATGGTGATTGCTAACTAAGGAGTTTTGTGTAAAAGATTCCTACACTGTTCACCCCCCCCTCTCAGTGTAGTTGGTGTGGCCAACAAGGACAAGCTCTGGATGTTGAGCCATGACATAGTGCACCATGGAAACAGTCTTTGTGGGTATGATCTCTACAGGAATACTATGATAAACACTGTAAAACCTCCTGTTGAAGACAACCAAGGATTCCTCTCCCCCTCTCCTCAAGGCATTAAACTCAAACCAATACTGATTCAGGGTCTAGTTCTCACCCCAACAATTTAAAAATTCATGGCATAGCTCGGTCCAGGAGCCAATAGAATCGACTTCCAGACATCTAAACCACATAACAACATCTCCAAACAAAGAGTGTGAGAACAAACTCACGGTAACATCCTCATGAACAATCTCAAACTGGTCAACAAAGTTCTCAAAGGCCCCAAGTGCCTCTCGGCTGTAACATGGTATTCTCCAGAAAACCGAGGAAGATACTCAAAGGAATGATGAGGATAAGGGTTAAGGCGATATGGTAGCCTCATAGGTTTAAACAACTTATTTTTTATTTTAATTTGAAAATAAGTGGGCTGATCATGACGATAAACGAGTTGATGGCAAGGCTCAACAGGAATAATGGAGGGTAACGAGATTTGAGAAGATTGTGAATTATTTTCAACCTCCTCAGGGCTACAAGGGTGATCAATTTCAAGAGGAGATGCAATACAGATCTCACTTTTATGAATAGGCTGAGGTGAAGACACATGATCGACATCTAGAACACAAGAAGAGGGCATGTATTCTTCTTCCAAGGATGGATGAATGAAGGAAGGCTTATTGTCATCTGAATATACAAGGTAGAGGATAATCCTCTTTATATGTAAAGGGAAAGAGAGAAATGAGTTGATAAAGAAAAACAAGATTTCATGAAGCAAGCTCCTAAACTGATACCTGGTCTTCCCCTTTGATATGATCATCTTTCTGTCAACAGGGTCCTCCCTAGTGGAGTCTTTGATTGTGGAGTCGTCATGTGCAAGTTGCAATCTTCAATGGTTATGATGTTTGATGCAACTCCAGAATCAGAAGCTCATTGTCGTTCTACCCAGGGAAAAGTCTTCAATTCATTCCCCGGTAACGATGCCAGAAATGCAAAAATGTTAGCACTAGAAGTCACCTTTGGATTGCAGCAGAGGTAAGCCCAATACCCATCAGCTTGTATGTCACAATCAATAAATTAAAGGGGTTCAAATGGGCGCAGACTCAAGAAAACATCTCTTTAACTTAGAAATCCAGACCAAGCAATGCATCAGCAAGTGAGGTCTTGATTTAACTTTGGTTAGTAAGTTGTAGTAAAGGGAGAGTAGGGGGAAGAAATGGTGAGGAAATGTAGAGGTCTACTATGGACATTAGGTCTTCCAGCAACTTGAGGAGGAAAATCTTCGAATACAAGATCCTCTGGAACCCAAAACTTCAGGAAACTAAAAACATCATAACAATATTGCAATCAAACATACATTACAATACAGTCGCAAAAACTTGACTGGATCACCCATGCTTGAGTCTTAAATATCAAAAGCAAAAGAGATGATAAGAAAGATCACTTTCATTAAACAAGAAAGCTCAAGTGGCAACACATAACCAGAGAACCAAAGGCTTCATTAAAACTTTACAATACGGGAGCTTAGCTCAACCATCGACCCCTCCCAAAATAACAAAACTCCATACATATACTCCAAAATATGCCCAATAGAGGCATGCTCTAACTTCCATGGTGCGACATCTTGTCATTCAGACTATGCAGGTATTCCTTTTTCAGACGCCACCCTAACTCAGCATGGGCTTTGTAGGAAAAAGACCATTGAGGGGGGCTCTGGCTGACAACTCTGTCTCTACAACTAGAACCTCCATGCTTTTCATTTATGGAGGGAGTTGAAACTTCAACCACCGCTCCTCTTTCATTTACTTCTTCTTCTCAATATCACAACAAGGCTAAATTCCCAGGGGTTTTTGTGCACTACTAGCAGACTGCTAAGCTCACCCGATGATTTTGAAACCATGACAGTTTCACTTTGTAACGAACGTTGGCACCTTCACTCTTTGGCACATACCTTGTGAATTTTTCACATTTAACTACATGTGACCACAGGCCATGATCCAGTGCTAAACTTTGAAGGGTGCATCGGGATTTCATGTTTCCGGGGTTTTCACATCGCATGACTACAATATCCTGATACCCGATATTGTGAAATGGCCCTGTCAGATCGACGGTCAGATCTTCTATGCATCCGACGACTGAGGCTCCTTATGATGGGCACTTTCCTCTTGGCACTGCCTTTCACCTGACCATAGGCTATAACCTTGGTCCCACTCCTCGAGCGGTTCACTATTTCACGTTTCGGGAGTTTGTGTCTTGCTCCACGCTGAAACCTTCAACTCCCGAAATCATGATTCCATGGATCAGATGACATGCGTCCCTTTGAAATTGACAGCCCAGATGAATATCGACATTTTGCGACCTCGGACCATCGAAATTTTGGGACCTTAGGCCATCGACGTTTCTTACTTCAACCTTCCTGAAATGACTTTTTCCATGGTTCAGATTTGGTGCCACATGCCCTGCTGGATCAGACAACCGAGACTGAGCCTGTGCTTGATTTGATTTTTTCCGACCAGAAGAGTGTGCACCCCGATCTTCGATAAAACACATTTGTGGGTTTTTTAAACCCCCTCTTTCACATTTGGTCACCCAATGGCCAACTTCTAAGGGAAAACACCCCCCGCAAAAATATGTGATAACACCAAGATAATGTCTTCTTGATGTTGTCCAAACCTCAACACTCCCTCTCAATGAGGGAGACATTCTACATCATGCCAAGATTGTCTTTGAAGTATAAAAACTTCACCCTAGACTCATGACACTTGTTTGTTAGTCTTGGGATATGTCTCTCTTGTTAATATTATGGTAGCTGCGGGAGGTATTTACCCCCACGTGTGAACTTGATGAGAATAGAAGACTCCAGGAAGCAAGAGAAACCCTAATGAGTTGGCTAATAACCCTAGAAGCCTTGTTGGCTCAAGAAGAAAATTTATATTAGGCTATTAGCCTCCAAGAGAAGAAGTCGGCCAGAATTAATAATAATATACTGAATAGACACATACCCAAAAAGAGAAGTCGGTCCCAGTAAACTGGCAGGATTACTATAAATACAGGGTGCCAGTTCTCATTTTTCATATCTCAGGACTGTAGTTTTCCTAGTTGGTGTGCACTGCAGTTGCAGTTGGTGCGCAGGTTTGGAGGAGGGTTGCAGGTGTAGCTGCAGCAACAACTAGTTTCAGTATTGGCTTGGATATCTCTTGGCTAGGGTTTGTAACATCTGAGCAGTCTTTTGTGATGCGCTATCCTTTGGGATTGATGCACTACTCTTTGTTTGGATAGGGTTTGCTTCCGAAGGAATTCTCAGTCAAGGTTAAGGTGCTCGGAGGGAGGCTTCGGCCTGTGGTTGGGTGACAAGGGTATCGTCAATGGTAAAATGAGCACACCATATTCTATATTCTAACAGGTTATGGGCCCACACCCCTTCAGTCAGCCTAAAATTATGGAAGGAAACATAGCCGCTAGATATTGAGCTCGTTGAGGAACTGTTGCTAGGGCTACTAGCAGGAGCAACTTCCAAAAGCACTGCATCTAGGGTTACCAGCAGAAGCAGTTGCAGGAACCCTAAACCTCTTGTTGAGACACCTTAAGTGACAATATTGACCTAATCTCTGGATAGATCAGTTCGCCCTAGCCCAGCGCATCTCCTGGTACTCTCAGAAGGCCAAGACGTGAAGTTTGAATTTTTGGTCAAATCTAGGGGTTGACCAAGTCAAGCAAGCCATGACGAATTCTATGAAGTCTAAGAACAAGCTAGATGGAGCCTCTAACTTTAGAGCATGGAAGACAAGGATTGAACTCATCCTTGCTAAGAATAAAGTGTTGGATATTGTGAAAGGAAAGATCGTAAAGCCAGAGTTTAAAGAAGGAGAAGAGAAGGAACTGCAGAGCGTTGCAGCTATGGAGAATTTCAAAGACGTTGACATCAATGCCATGAGTATCATAGTGGATTCCATAAAATACCACTTGATACCCTACATCTCCCATCTTGACTCATCGAATAAGATGTATGATGCTCTAACAAATCTCTTCTCAGTCATAAACATTGGACAAGTTGTGAGTCTGAAGAATGAGCTCTGTGACATGAAGATGAATGATGATGACATCATAACATCATACTTTGTAAGGATATCCCAGCTAAGAGATCAACTACAAGCTATTGAAGAGATCACTTCAGAAAAGGAATTGGTGAACATAGTACTCAATTGTCTTCCCAAGACATGGGATGCATTTGCCGCAAGCATGAACACAAGGAAGGAGTACCCGACATTTGAAGAACTTTGGACTTGATGTGTTCAAGAAGAATCAAGGATCAATGCAAAAGAGAAACCCCAAAAGAAGTACGATGATCAAGACTTCATAACAAGATTCAAGAACTTCAGGAACAAAAGGAATTTTGGTTCAAGAAGGAAGCCAAATCAAGAGAAAGACATTTCAGAANTTTGGTTCAAGGAGGAAGCCAAATCAAGAGAAAGACATTTCAGAAATATTATGCTTCAACTGTCAAAAGTATGGTCACTACAGGAACTAGTGTCCCGAGCTAAAGAAAAGGAAGGAGAAACACGAAGCATCGATTGCCGAAGAAAAGGAACCGACAAAGAATACTAAGCAGGATGGAAGAGACTTCTTCTACTAAAAGGTATCAACACTCTTCTTATTTTCTTGTACATATCTTGCTTGCATCGTCCTTTGTACATATCTTGTATATCTATATCTTGGAAGACAATGTGTTCCAAGAAGAACTATACCTATGGAAGAACAACAAGATAAGAATGAATATCATTAGATATTACACATGAAAGAAGGAAATATATCATGTGAAAGCTACTACAAAATATGCCGAAATCAGAATCAATCTTGAAGAAGCTTAGAAGTCAGACATCAAGAGAAATTGGAGAAAGACTTATGACGACAACTAAGACGGAAGCATGGACTCTATTAGACAAAGAAAGCCAATTATATATTGCAGAAGACAATAAGGATGCAGATGAAAGCATGAACTCAGTCAGACGAAGGGAGCAGATTATATGCACTTATACATGAAGCAAGGATTAGGAGGGAGCTAATCCTATGATCCATTGAAGATGATGAAATGTGTATATCCATGGTAGCAGCCATGAAAGACAGTACGTGTTCAGCTCAACCGCAGAAGAAGACCTTTTCAAAGAGTATCCTTAAATCATTCCTGGTTGTCCATCCAGATCCATGATCCTATGATGAAAGGTAGAAGTGGAATCTCTAGGGCATGGAATCTATAAGAAACTCCATGGACCCAAGAGCCAATGAAAAACATGAAGAAGAATATGAAGATTCCAAGAAAGAAAGAGAATCCAGAACAATCAGTCATTGTATCAAGATTGTCAGCCTCATATCAAATCAATCAAGCAGAAGAACTGAAAGTCGTGATGAAGAACAGTGTACGGAAGACTATGAATGAAAGAATTACGAGATATAGAACCAGAGGTTCTCTCAGATGGAGGGAGAAGACTATGATGATCAATTGTTCCAAGTACACCATATTTATCTCTATATAAGTCATTATATTATCCGCAACATCCATGAGTTGGAATTCTACATCAGATAAATGCAAAGAATGTTCTCTAGAAGAAATTGAGTAAAGAGCACATGTAGAGCAATCTCAAGACTTTGAGCCATATCAGAAAGAGACTCTTGTATGCAGATAAGAAGAAGACAACTTGGTGGAGAACCCTAAACCCTGACTTGCAAAATCCCGAAATATTAGCGTGGGGGTAAATTAAGAGTTTTCGAAGTTTCAGCACCCAGAGTATCTAGGTGCGAGTTTTCTTGTAGTCGCAAGTCCTGAAACCCCGACCTGCGAAATCCCGAAATGACAGTGTGTGGTTGAGTTAGGACCTTTCGGTGGTTCAGTACCCAAGATATCCTCCCTCTTTCTAAATGCACGAATGAGATCCTTTCGGAGGATCTGAAGTCGGTTACGACCGTAAAATTGAATGAAGGAACGCATGCGATAATGCCTCGACCCATTTTTAACCTTCGCAAGTAACGAAGAAATTGGGATCGTCAATCCTAAGACCCATGGGAGTGCATGGACCGTCCAGTTGTAGAGTACACATGGTGGCCGGTAAGTGTTTCGGTGTTTTGGCACCCGGGGGACTAGAGGGCAAGAACCCTTGTCCTCACGACTCGCGAAATCCCGACATACGAAACCCCGAAATAATGGGGCGTGGATAAGTTAAAGTGATTCGATATTTCGGCACCTGGGATATATGTATGTAGGATTCGGAGTTTCGGCTCCTGGGGAAAACCTAAGTGTGAGACCTCATGTCTTCGCATACCCCAAAATCTCGATGGAGGAAACCCCAAAACAATGAAGCATGTTTAGAATTGGTGTTTTCGGAGTTTCGGCTCCCGAGAAATCCAGATGTGAAACCTCCTATCATCACATCCCCTGAAGTTCCGGTATGCGAAATCCCGAAGGGTAGAGTGCCTGGACTTAACCTGGGTCGTTGTTAATCGTGTTAAGCGGTTAGATTCTTTTCGGATTTCGTCCCTTCGAAAGACAATAGAAAAATGGGAATACATGCACCGCGACTTTCCCCAATCGTGAAATCCGATGAGCACCTTCCCGATAAGACCGGTGGTCATAGCCGCCGATCATATGAGTGCGGTTAAGGGATAGCAGGGTCTATATCAAGTCCCGTAGG
Organism: Picea sitchensis; assembly: GCA_010110895.2. Taxonomy (NCBI): domain Eukaryota; kingdom Viridiplantae; phylum Streptophyta; class Pinopsida; order Pinales; family Pinaceae; genus Picea; species Picea sitchensis. The sequence continues at coordinate 5,401 of SNQJ01S0009903.1, read as the reverse complement.
GATTCAGGAATTCTGTTCATCAGAGAAAAGATGAAAAAGGCCGAAATTTTTTGAATTTCGTAGTGGGTGTGTTACAGTTTTCATTTAAAGAACCATAATCAAAGATTGGTTGCACAAATCAAGAAGCTAAAGAATGAGAAGAAGTAACAACAAGAAAAGTTATAACAACTTACCAGTAATTTTTCAATTAGGTCTTGCTCCACAATTGTGAAAAGTGTTATCCTCCTTACTGAGGTTCAATTTCCACAAGTGACATGTTGAGATATTAATAACTATATTATTGTAATGGCCTTGAACCCTATGTTTAGAATTCCTTGAGCTTCTAAAAAAACCATTTTACCCTAGGTATCGTCCTTGGAATGAGGAGAAGTGCTCGACAGGTTTCCCCAAGATGTGTATTTCATGAAAGAAAAAAACTTACCACTAATGAGTCATTGATTGATAAAGAAACAATGATCAATCCAGGTGAAACAGAGAAGTCTTAATATGTAAAAATCCAAAGCATGAAGAAAGGAACCATTACATATCTAATTGATATCATAAATCATAATGACACTTATGTCGGAATACTATCAATTGATAAATTACCAAAAGTGACAAATGACGAATGTTCCAACATTGAAATCAAGACAAGACGTATAATGATGCCTTATTATCGTCCAAATCACAAGATTAATTATGACCAACAAAAAAAACAATATGAATATAAATGAAATTATTCATATATATTAGAAGATTCCCAATTCTGACATAGACCAAGGATGAAACCTTACCTGGAAACATAAAATGAGATGTTTTCTTCCAAACTACTTACCAACAAAAATTCCTAATGAAGATTGACTTGAGATGGATAGATCCACATACAATGAACAATTATCTTCGACACTTCAAAGATCATACCATTTTGTTTATTCAACCAGGAGAATATCGTTAAAACACATCAAGTGAAAGCATTGCATGCGAGAACGAAGAGGTATATTTTCTATATTATTCTTTAAGGACAAATCATATCTGAACAAGAGGCAATGCAATATATATAAGGCACGCATAATAATAATAATAATAATAATAATAACAACACTTAGAGACACATGTCTAAAAAACATATTTATTCATGTATGTGATCATCCAATGTATACTTATAAACAATGTGACATGATATTTTTTTCCATGTAACATATCCTAAGAGAAACTACCCAAGCACTTCCCCTCACTTCAAGGATGCTACCCAAAGTAAACCCTATATTCTTTAGGGCACAAGCCTAGGTCAACAAATCATGAATAAATCATATAGATCATCAACAATTGGCTCGCTAATAGAAAACATGTTAGAAAGTGGGATTTGAATCTGGGTGGGGAGGGTAACAACTTTTCCTCGTAGCCACTCAAGATACACTCAGTTGATGCAACATCACATGCTATTGTATACACTCGTACATTCATTATCAATTATATATTTATTTATCTATATGGATTGTTTTATGGTATCCTTATTATGTTATATATTTTCCCATAAATGAACTATTGTTCATTACAATTGTGTTCTCATCTCATCTCTATTGCACTAAAATGCATTCGCATTTTTTGAAACAAGTGCATAACATTCATTTGTTTCCCTCTCAGAAATAAAATAAAAAAATCTTTTGATGTCACCAACAACACTTTTATAGGTATTCATCCTCCATGGATAGTAACTAGAACTTTCTCCCATCCTTGATAATGGTATAAGTGTTCTTTCTCCCATCATGTACTACACAATGATCAAACTACCATGGTATCCCCAACAATAAGTGGCAGGCATCCATAGGGATGCATAGGGATCACATTAAACAATGTCTATGTTATGTCCTCACCACTAAGGAAAGATTTATTGCATTGGTAATTCCTAATCACCTCATCTTTTCTAGAACCAAAATAAGGCTTATAAGGTTGTATATTTGTTTGTTGTGGCAATCCTCATTTCTCAACCATATCAACTTTTATTTGTACTACTAGAATAAATTACAAGTTTACAACACTTACCTCTAGATTGGAATTTTGTTTTGAAGATATCCTTCCTCAACTACCTTTCTTCCTTTAGTATCTAATGTTGTGTTTGTGCCATATTCACTCTGCACAACATTGTTGTAGGAATATTTATTCTCAATGGGGAAAACCCTTCCACAACGGTGCACTAGGTCTAGTACACTAAGGAACAACAATAAATGGGTGGTATATCTTACCCATTTTTCGACGAGCACTTCAAATGAAAGGAGAACTAGGGTTTAGAAAGAAGAAAGTGGAACATACTTATGTAAGGAGACCTTTAAAGGGTCTTCCAACTTGATGTTGAGTTGGAGTTGGAGGGGGAATTTTCAACCACGATGGTCTCTGAATTTACTTATGCACAATATAACAAAACAAACCTTACCTATTTCATACAATGGTTTACACTAGACCATACTTGCTTACACTAGTTAGTACCATATTCATATCAAATGATTCAATACAAGGAAAAGCATTGAAAGAACATGAACATAAATCAACAAAGTATAATGGGGGAATGAAAGACATATTTATTAATTGTGAAATTGAACTACATGATAAGACTACCTTGCTAGATTTAGGGTAGTCTTCAATCCTCTTTCCTTTGTTTCTTTCCTCAATGGGCTCCCTGATTCAAAATTTTCTTTCAATGTCTCCATTCAATCTTCATGGATGCCAAGGATACAATAGAGAAGCTAGGGAACAATGGGAAACCATAGATGAAGAAAAAAAATGGCAACATAACATTAAGATGTCCAACAGATCATCATTTATCAAAATATTGGCCCACGATCTTGAAGATAGTGTGGAGGAGGCTTTTTATGATGGAATCAAGGACTTCAAGGTTTTTGGGTGAATAAATGGTCCACTTTGTAGAAACTCCAAATTATCTGTGATTGGTTGCATGTCTTCTTGATAAATTTTGACTATGTTAGGAGTTGTTCTCTCCATGTGATCAAATTTGACTTTTTCAACAAATGTGGAATTTTACCTTTATTTCCATGCAAGCACACATTTTTTTCTAAGAAAAGTCACTCAAACCAATTTTTATAAGCTATGTATTGCATATTTATATCTATTTTATTCCATATGGAACAAATGTGGATGTAGTTGGAGGTCAATATTTTTTGTCATAAGGAAAAAAAAATTAGGTGTTAACAAATTCCCCTTGATGTATACGAATAGGAGGGAAATGTGTGGCCAAAAAAAATCATGCTTTTCTTCAAAAGGGACAAGTGGAAAGAAACCACAATGAGGAAATCACATGTGAGAGGGAGGAAGAAGACCACCTGCAAACACAACAAAGGTTATATCATATAATATCTCTATTCATGAAGAAATACTACCCATGTTCATGGATACATCAAGTCAAGTACATGATATATAAAGGGGACCATGGTTGAATATCATGAGACAATGAGGAGTCAGGTCATATTATATTGTTTACATCAATACATCATCTAGAATGATGGACTAATGTTTCCTAGTGGGGACATGATACTACAAAAGATGAGGCCTTGAACTATGGGAGGAAAGACATGTAAGTTCAAGTGTATGTTGAAGTGGATCCACAAATGTCCATGGTATTCAACTAGTACTCTAGAACACTAAAACCATTGATTACATTTCTCCATGATGCAGAGAAATGAGATGAAGTTGAGCATGGGAGAAGATATATGGTAAGGGATCAATGATAAATATCACTAGAAAATCCAAGTGTTGAAATTATTAATACAACTGAGAGGGGGGGTGAATCAGTTGTAAGTGAGCTTAAACAATTTTAATTCTGTTAAAATATTATTAATCTTTCTTCATGTGGTCATCAACAGTATACATCATATAGACAATAAAGGTAAAGAGCAACAGTCACACATACAGTATACACAGAGGCAAATTTTTCACGAGGAAACCCATAAAGGGAGAAAACCTCTCCTTCTTCGAAATGATAGGCAATCTTTTAAGTTATGTACATCATCTATAATTGAGCACCAACTCAATATGAGGTTGCAACCTCTATTTTACAAGTTGCAACATGTTTGAGAGCACCAACTCTCTAGTTTCTCTAGCACCCACTAGAAGGAAGCGCCAACTCCCTGAATATTCCAGCACCAACTGGAAGGAAGCACCAACTTCCTGAATGTTCCAGCACCAACTGGATGGAAGCACCAACTTCCCGTTACACAGATTCCAACTTGTATAACAGAGAACACTTGTTCTCCCTAGCACCACCCTGCCACCCTGGTTTCTCTAGCTGCAACCAGATGGAAGATACAACTTCCTGTGTTCAAGCTCCCACTTGAACCTTTGAGGAAAACAGTCCTCCCAAGCACCTCCCAACCTCCCTGGAATATAAATGGCTAAATAAACATTCAACTTTACAGATAAATGAGTTCTTACCAATCTTTCGTTGTTCTGTAAATCTGGCCTTCTTCTTCCTCTGCATGTTCAGCAGGTATGCTCTGCATCAACTCATGCTCTCATTCTTCTCTTCTTCAACTCGTTCTGTTATTCTTCTCTGCATTTCATCTCACACTTCTCATATCCTCAACCTCCTCCTGTGCATCATCTTCTTCTCTATTCTTCCAGTTTCATTATTTTTCACTTACAGAACCACTAACTTGGACACAGTCTGTTTCATCTTCTTTTATACACACGAACATGACGGTTCAACTTCCCAACTCCTTAGGTAAAAAGACGACAACTATCTAAGCAACTAAAAGGTCAACTGAAACGCTAATTGATTTGCAATCATGAGTCCGTTTTGCTAACAAAATTCAAACTCAGTAGTTAACTGTGAGAGAGAACAGTAACCCTCCGATCAAAACTTGATCCAACGGTTCAGATCCAATCGAGATTTCAGACATTGCGATTTCGGCATTCTTGGCGTTCATAGTTTTTGTTACTTACAAATCCCGATCCCCGAAACTCCGTGAAGAAGTCAGATCAATGGTCGAGATCATTTCTTGATCTGACGGTTCAGATTTAATCGCGGAATCGGCATTATGTTCTTTGCCTTTCAAAGTCCCGATTCACGAAACTCCGATAAGGAGGTAAATCAACGGTACAGATTTGATCTCTATTCAGCGGCTGCGATTAAATCACGAATTCGCATATCGCGATTTCGGGGTTCTTGTTGTCCACTGTTTTTGTCACTTCAAAGTCCCGATTCACGAAACTCCGATAAGGAGTTAAATCAATTGTCCAGATATGATCTCTATTCAGCGGCTGCGATTAAATCGCGAATTCACATATCGCGATTTCGGGGTTCTTGATGTCAAGTGTTCTTGTCACTTCAAAGTCCCGATCCCCGATACTCCATGAAGAAAATCAACGGTCCAGATCTCATTCTCGGTTCAATGGCTGCGATTGAATCGCG